>SNQJ01S0224527.1:0-14773 GCA_010110895.2 Picea sitchensis | reverse complement strand
TGACTAGAACAGTTCCTGGGTAACTTAACCACCGAAAGTCAGAATTTTCGGAAAAAACTGTCTTTGGGAAAAATCAATTTTCTCAGCCATGGAATATCCGTTTCGCACGTTCCAATAGTCGATCGACATCTACAGATCGTAAGATTTCCAATGGTACAATCAGATTTGGGTTTGGATCTAGGGAAGTTAGTCAAAATTTTCCTACAATATTAGGCATATTTCCTTCAAAAATGCTGGTGCGTTTTTGGTAGTTAACACCTAGACCTGAAGATAAGAATGTAATAGGTTCCAAATGGGTGTTTAAGAATAAAATGAATGAAAAAGGACAAGTTGTTAGAAATAAAACCAGATTGGTCTATAAAGGGTATGCACAAGTTGAAGGTCAGGACTTTGATGAAAATTTTTCACCAGTGGAAAGATTGGAAGCCATCATAATGTTTCTTGCTTATTCATGTCATAATAACTTTAAAGTTTATCAGATGAATGTTAAGTCATCATTTCTTAATGGAGATCTAGAGGAAGAAGTACATATGGAGAAACCTAAATGATTCTCATTGACAGATAATCCTAATTATGTTTGCAAGTTGAAGAAGGCCTTATATGGACTGGAACAAGCACCATGAGCTTGGTATTATAGACTAGACAATTTTTTACAAAACAAAGGGTTCAAGAAAGGTATTGTTAATAGCAATCTCTACATTAAGTCTGAAGGTGATAATTTACTAGTTGTTTTGGTTTATGTAGATGATATTATTTTTGGCTGCACTAATGAATCATCTGTCCAGTGGTTTGCTAACTCTATCCAAACAGAATTTGATATGTCCATGATAGGAGAACTGTCATATTTTCTTGGTTTACAAGTAAATCAAAGTTCTGCAGGAATATTTATCTCTCAAGAAAAATATTTGAAATATATGTTGAAGAAATTTCAGATGGAGGATTCCTCTCATGTTAGCACACCTATGGTGGTTGGTTGCAATCTCAGTAAAGATGATATTTCACTAGATGTTGATCAAAGGACATATCGCTCTATGATAGGCAGTCTTTTGTACATCACAGCATCCCATCCTGATATAATGCAAGTTGTTGGAATGGTAGGTTGTTATCAGTATGCTCCTAAACAAAGTCATTTGGTAGTTGTCATAAGGATATTCAGATACTTGAAGGGAACAATGACTTATGGTATGTGGTATCCCATAAATCAGAATTTTCAGTTAACTTCTTATTCAGATGCAAATTGGGCAAATTGTGTTGATGAGAGAAAAATCACCAGTAGAGGAGCATTCTTCCTGGGTGACTCATTAGTAGCATGGATTAGTAAAAAGCAAGGATCTATTTCTTTATCAACTACAGAAGCAGAGTACATTGTTGTTGCTACCTGTTGCACTCAGATTTTATGGATGATACAAACTCTTGCAGATTTGAAGGTAACTTACACTGATCCCATTCCACTTCACTGTGATAACACCAGTGTCATCAGTCTCTCTAAGAATCTTGTACTTCATTCAAAATCTAAGCACATACCAATAAAATACCATTTTCTCAGAGAACAAGTTACAAATAGAATTGTTCAGATGAATTATATACCTTCCATAGAACAGATAGTTGATATCTTTACTAAACCGTTAGCAGCAACCCCTTTTGGATATCTTCATCAAAAGTTGGGGGTTATAACTTCTTTTGTCTGATCTGTTCACCTAGTCAGGGGGAGTACTTATTTAATATCTATTGTATTTATAAGCTTCTCATAGTTAACAGGGGGAGTATGTACTGCAACAGCTCAGGGGGAGTGTGTTTCTTCTTTGACATTGATTTCAAAGGGGGAGAAAGTGTGGTAATTTCAAGGATGCTACTGGTAATTTCAAGGATTCTACAATGGCATAGTTGGATGTTTTTCAAGGGGTTGCCATCAATGCCAAAGGGGGATATTTTTGGCATATTTATTACGGGCAGACAAAAGGTAGAGTATTTGTTTGTCATTGATGGCAAGCTCATCCCAATGATGATGAACAAGAGAAAGTGGCAAGACCAGTAGTGCAATGATGATTGCATGGCAAGATCAGAACCGTAAACTCCAGGAGTCAAGGAAGCAACTTGCGGCAGAAAATCCTGAAATGTGATAGATCAGAGTATGTCAAAGACTCCATTTCAGAGTTTCGCAGACTGGGAAATTGGAGTTTTGGATATCGGGAGTTGGAGGAGTCAAGAGTCAGGACTCTTCATCACAGGAGTCCCGAAGTCACAAAATGCGAAAAACTGAAATCCCGAAATAGGCACATCAATAAAGAGTTTCGCAGACCGGGAAATAAATCCATTTTAGAGTTTTGGACACTAGGAGTTGGAGGAGTCAAGATTCGAGACTCTTCATCATAGGAGTCCCGAAGTCGTGAAATGTGAAACACTGAAATCCCAAAACAAGCACATCAACAAAGAGTTTCGCAGACCGGGAAATAACTCCATTTCGGAGTTCCAGATACCGGGAGTTGGAGTGTCGAAACACTTCACCACAAGAATTTTGAAATGTTGAAATGCCAAAATGTGAAAAACACCTTTTGGTGTAGGTTTCAGTTACCAGGAGTTGGAGTGTCGAAACACTTCACCATAGAAATCGCAAAATGCCGAAATGCGAAATTGCAACATGGAGTTTCGGGGATTCCGACATGGAGTTTCGGAGTTTCGGGGATTGCAACATGGAGCATCAAGATATCTCATCACAAGAATTGTCAAAATCACAAAATGTTGAAAGGGACTATTGTGAGTCTCAAAGACTCGAAGGGAAAAACGTTGAAATCCTATCAGTTGTTAGATTAGGAAAAGAAGGGATCAGAGTATGAAGTTTTGTGGACTGTTGATCTGGATCCATTTCGGGGATCATGACTTGGAGAGTCGAGATGCTTCGCAATAGGAATTCGTGACATGTGAAATCGTGAATTTCCTAAATACAAAATGTGAAAGACATTTTGTTTCTTGTAATCCAACGGTGCAGGTGAATTTGAATATGATCAGAGGGCTATTGTTTCACCTCACAGTTAATTGATCAGTTACGATTCAGTTAGCAAAACTGATTCATGATTCTTGATCGGTTGGTGATTCAGTTGTTGAGGTGTGTGTGAATAAAAGAAGATATGAGACGACTGTGCATGGTTGGTCATTCTGAATGAAAAATGATTTGAACTGTAAGAAAGGGAAAATTACAGTATGCGCAGTGTGAGACCGACAATATGCACATTGTGAGATAAAATTCAGAGATGAGTAACGGATGAGGAATAGATAGAATCAAGAGAAGAATTGCAGAACAACTTGAAGCAGAGGAGAATTTCAGAACAAACAGAGGAAGAGAAGAATTGTAGAACAACTTGAAGCAAAGTGGAATTGCAGAACAGACAGAGGAAGAGAAGAATTGCAGAACAGTTAGAAGCAGACTAGATTTACAGAATAGAGAAGAAGTGGTAAGAATCAATTTATTTGTGTTGTTGGTTACTCAATCATTTATTTATAATTAGGGAGGTAGGGTGGTGCTAGGGAGGACTCTTGTCCTCAGAGGTTCAAGTGGGTGCTTGAACATAGGGAGTTGTAGCTTCCATCTGGTTGCAACCAGAAAAACCAGGGTGGCAGGGTGGTGCAAGGGAGAACAGTTGTTCTCTGTTATACAGGTTGGTGCCTGTGTGACTGGAAGTTGGTGCTTCCATCCAGTTGGTTCTGAAACACTTAGGGAGTTGTTTCTTCCTTCTAGTGGGTGCTAGAGAAACCAAAGAGTTGCTACTCTCAAACAAGTTGGAGCTTGTAAAACAGAGGTAGTAGCCTCACATTGAGTTGGTGCTCAATTATAGATGATGTATAGAACTTAAAAGACTTCCTATCATTTCAAAGAAGAAGATTTTTTCTCCCTTTAAGGGTTTCCTTGTGAAAATCTATCTCTATGTATATCTTATGTGTGAGTGATGCTCATTATTTATGTTTTCCATATGTAGTATAATATTGATGGTCACTTGGAGAAAGATTAAAAATGGTTTAATTGAATTAAAATTGTTTAAAGCACAGTAACAACTGATTCACCCCCCCTTTAAGTTATCTTAGTAATTTCAACAAACCAAATCTTGAAGATACAGTAGATTGGTTGGACCTGAAAAGGCTAATGTTCAAGATCTTGGACAGCGACAGCGACACAGAAGCAGGACATACACGCAATGGGAAATTATTCCGAGGGGTTCACCTTGAGAACTTGTTTAAGAAAAACTACGGAGAAGAGGGTTTCTATAGTGGAGAAGAAGTAGATCTAACCAACAAAGAGCATCTAGAGCCCACCAGAACAGAAGAAGGGGAAGATGAAGAATTGTGCCAAAGAAAGCCAGAAAACTCGGGAACTGCGCAGACTACTGAAGTAAGTAATGTTAATCCTCCTGCTGTCCCAACAATACTTAGCAGTCATAATAGTCAGAACCACCAGAATCTTCAGATTACTATTACTAGTAGCTCAGCATCTACTCAAACAAGAAGCCTAGTCAGCTCTATGGTAGATGAAATGAGACTCCCTATCTTTAGAGGAGATGGATCTGAAGATCTAGGTCAGCATTGGTTTCTGTGTGAAGTCATATGGAATATTAAAAGTATCACCAATGAAGCCATCAAGAGAACCCAGTTCATCACTACACTAAGGGACATCACACTTAGATGGTACATGAAACTTGTCCAAAGATTGGCACAGCATAAGCCCCTGAATGAGATAAAGAATGTGCTGATTACAGACTTTAAGAAACCAAAGTCGGAGTCACAATGTATTATCGAAATAAAAGAGATTAAATAAAGGGTAGAAGAACCTGTTTGGGAGTTCGACCAGAGATTCAAGACCCTGGCAAACCGATTAAATTTTCAGAACCTCGATGAACAGAACAAAGAATTCTTCATCGTTGCGTTGTTACCACACATAAGAGTCCCTTTGATGTAGCAAAAGATTGCATCAAAGGAAGAATATTTGGAGATTGCCATGAAGCTTGAATCATCACCAATGGGAGAATCTAGCTCAGGCATTAGCCAGATCATGAGCCAGCTAACTAGTCTGTCTTTACAAGTCGAGGATATGAAGAAAGATAAGTGAAAATACCAAAGGGAAGATATCTGGTGTGTAAGATGTAGATCTGAAGGCCATTATAAGGAACATTGTCCCTTATTTCATGAGTACTTGGCCTCAGGGGCATTGAGCCCCTTGAAGCAAGTTAACCTACCCTAGTGTGATGTATGCAGAAATAGGCATCGCCCAAGTGAGTGCTACTACATGCAAAAGTATGTTTAGACACCCACAAACTTGTATTCTACATTCTGTAAATTAGTGGGGCATGATGATCGAGATTGTAGATCTTATGATCTCATGCATGAAAGGTCGAGAGACATATACAAGATTCAAGGCAAAGTACAACAAGAAGGAAACACTCCACGGTACAACTCTTCAGGGAGAGGAAACTTCAATCCTTGTGGTGGATACAGAGGACAAGGATGAGGAGGAGGTATGGGCTGAGGCTGAGGACAAATAATCTGTTACAACTGCACGCAGCCAGGACATTTAGCAAGGGATTGTTAGAATCCTTTCACAACCTATATTTACAGTAAATCCTTCTAGCACGTCATAGAGGAATGCCTTGTGTTGCTGGCTAAACTTTAGGAAAGATGAGGACCTCAGAAAAACCCACAAGTACCACTGATATATGTTGAACCTCATGGAGAAGAACCTAGAATTGATGTTATCACTCGAGGAGGTGCTGCTACATGAGAAGACAGAGAAGCCCAAGGAAAGACTGAAAATGACCATGGAGTTAGGAAAGATACAAAAAAGACCCCAACGTTCGATGCTAAGAAAGAAAGACAGATATTTGAGGAGGAAATAAAATAGTTCAAAAGAGGTCAAGGATCTTCATCAAAGAGACCACTAGAAATCAAAGAATATGGCATGCCTCGGGCATTTGATCCATCTGCATCACCAAAAGAAGGGAAAGCGGTAAGCAAACTCATGGAATTTTTGTGCACTTGTGTTAAGTTGATTCAAGATAAAGGCATTGTACAAGAATTACAAGATTTAATCAAGAAGTATGAGCTAGGAAAGATAGACCCCTTACTGAGTAGGGCAGTGCACCAAATTGGAAAAAGGAGAAGGAGAAATAAAGAATTACACTTGAATGCTCAGATAGGAGAGTATGAGATAGACTATGTGGTCCTCGACTTAGAGTCGGAGGTCAATGTCATGGAAAAGAAAACTTGGGCACTGATGGGAAAACCCAAGCTAATATATTCCACTATCAGGCTTCGCATGGCTAATCAACAAGCTGTCGGCGCAGTTGGGTGATTAGAGCATGTCCCAGTGGACATCGACGGAGTAAGAACGTTTGCAGATTTTGAGGTAATTGAAATTGTTGATGATAGCTGCCCTTACCCTGCATTGTTAGGAATTGATTGGGCCTTTGATAATTCTACTATTGTTGATCTAAAGGAAAGATGCATTACATTTGAGAGAGTTGGCCTTCGTGTCATTGCACCTTTAGATCCAGATGAGGGTCCACAATATACAGAGCCTATCAGAGAAGAGGACCATGCATTTGAACTGGAAAACATCTACAAATTAACAACCAGACAATAGGATTATATCAACCCTACAGCTGACAGGAATTAGAGCTGGCGAAGTGACAACACATGTTCATCCAACTCAGAGGAAGCGCTAGAGAATTGGTAGAACCAGATGTATGAAGTATCTACAAGAAGATGTGCTATTATAACCAAAGAAGTTTGTTGGATTGGCACAACAGTAAGTAATCTACCCACATTTGATGGGTTGAACCCCTTAGAGAACTTCTTATTAGAATTTGAGACAAGTGTACCAACACAACAGAGGTTGTTGGCAATGGATGAGGCCCTGAAAGCTACACCAACAAGATGGTGGGGTATGCACAAAGGAAACATCACAGACTGGACACAATGTCAAAACTTGATGACAGCGCGGTTTTAAACATAAGTAGGAAGCTATGAAGCGAGGTACATGAGTCAAATCTACCGAAAGTACCATGTACGAAGCTGCGAAGAGGCCTGGAGTGACGTTCCTAGAGAAAAATGGGTACATAGATTCATCGATATGCTGGATACCACCCCGATTAACTGGTACCTTCAAGCAGAGCTGGGCTTCATCACTTCAGAATGGGAAGGTATGATCCATAATTTTATAACCACCTTTTTGTTTGAAAGTGAATTTCCTTCAATAGATCAAGCACTACATATGGTGAGACGGAAAGTATTTAAGGAGGCATCTGGCCTCCCTTTGGAGAAAGAAGAGGATGAATGGACTGTGCCCCTCCAGAAACTGCAGATCTGCTACAACATTAATGCCAACAAAGATGATGATCCAAGGAAGGTGAATATCGCAGAAATAGAAGGCCAGAGAGATGTGGAAGGACCAGGAGTTGAATTTCCATTCATTGGACAGTCGATAAAGATAAAGAAAGTCAATATTGGGACAAAGGAGACACCAAAGCTTGTCAATGTCAGAGATTATTGGGACGCTGCTACCATTGACAAAATCACAGAATTATTGCATGAGTATCAGGACTTGTTCCCGACCAAGTTCACTGATATGAAGGGTATCAAAGGACCTATGGGAGAGATGAGAATACCTTTGAAACTATATGCGAAGCCATTAAATCAAAGACCCTATAAATTAAACCCGAAATATAAGGAAAGAAGTGAAGATTGAGCTCGACGGAATGTTGGAAGTAGGGATTATTGAACCTGTCAAAGAGTTGGAGTGGACTGGCCCCATGGTAGTGAAAAATAAGAAGACAGGTGAGATCAGGATTTGCATAGATCTCAGGAAGCTAAATGATTTTTGTCTACATGATCCTTTCCATACACCATTCACAAATGAAGTTTTGGATAACGTGGGAGGCCAAGAAGTATATTCTTTTACATATGGGTTTTCAGGATGCCATCAGATCCGCATTGCCAAGGAGGACCGTCATAAGCCTAGGTTTGCCACAGAGTCGGGATCCTACCAATATAAAGTAATGCCATTTGGATTGAAGAATTCCCCAGCCATCTTTTCCAGGGTGGTGGTTGAAGCATTCAAAGAATTTTTGCATAGGTTTTAGAAGCATACTTTGATGAATGGACTATTTTTAGTTTCTTGAAAAATCATATTGAATGTCTAAGTCTAATGCTGGATAAATGTAGGCAGTGTCAAATAGTTTTGAATTTGAATAAGTGCATCTTCTTCTCACCATTTGGAGTATTATTAGGTCATATTGTATGCAAGTAAGGATTATTGGTGGATCCATCCAAGATTGCAATTATAGTTGATTGCCACCACCTACTTCAGTCAAACAACTGTGCACTACGCTAAGACATACTGGATATTATAGGAAATTTATCAAAGGATATGCTCAGATTACTACACCAATGGAGAATTTATTAAAGAAATATTGTCAGTTCGGTTGGACAGAAGAATGCCAGCAAAGCTTCGACACACTAAAACAAAAGACGGTGATTGCGCCTATTCTAGTCTTTCCTGACTGGAGCAAGGAATTTCATGTGCATGTTGATGCGTCTTCCATTGCATTAGGAGAAGTATTGTCATAACCTGGAGAAGGGGACATTGATCATCCATTAGCATTTTCCAGCAGGAAGTTGTCCACAACTGAAGTTAATTACACCACTACAGAGAGAGGGGGACTAGCCATGGTGTATGCGTTGCAAAAATTCCACCACTACTTGTTGGGAAGACACTTTAAAATGTGTATTTATCACTCCGCGCTGAAGTACCTAGTCAACAAGCCACTATTGGTGAGGTGAATCTGCAGATGGCTTCTTTTGTTTCAAGAATATGATTTTGAGATCATAGTTAAGCCAGGAAAAATGAACAAGGGCCCAGACCACCTGTCGAGGTTGGAACATGGTGAAGAACCTACCAATCTAGAGGATACATTACCGAATGCACAACTACTCGCCATTAGAAAGATTGATGACCACTTCACAGACATAGTCTAGTTCCTATCAGCAAGAATGGCTCTGAGCGAGCATACAATCTCCCAAAAAAAATAGCTAGTGGTGCACGCTGCCAATTTTTCACTGATAGTTGGTCAACTATATAAAATGGGACTTGATGAGATACTAAGAAGATGCGTTATGGAAACAAAGTGCCCAATGATCCTTGCAAAATCTCATGAAGGCATTGCAGAAGGACATTACGCAGGGAAAGCAACTGCGTAGAAGGTTTTGCGAGCTGGCCTTTGGTGGCCTACGTTACACAGAGATGCTAAAGAATATACCAGAGCATGCAATGTATGCCAGTGAATTGGAAAACCATCCTGAAGAGATGAGATGTCATTAGCACCGCAGATGACCCTACAAGCATTTGAAAAATGGGCCATTGACTTTGTGGGACCTATAAACCCACCAGGAAAGCGCACAGGAGCAAGGTATATAATCACTGCAACAGAATACTTGACTAGATGGGTTAAAGCAAGAGCAGTCAAGGATGATAGTGCAACTATAGTTGCACGTTTTATATTTGATGACATAATAACCAAGTTTGGATGCCCTAAGGTCCTTATGAGTGATCAAGGTACACACTTCATCAATAACACAGTTCAAGCCCTGACTGAAGAATTTGCAGTCCACCATTAGAAGAGTACACCTTACCATCCACAAGCAAACAGAATGGTTGAAGCATTAAACAAAATCTTGGAGACAACATTGACAAATATTTGTAGTGTGAAAAAGGATGACTGGGATTTAAGAGTACCAGCAGTACTCTGGGCTTATAGAACCACTTGCAAGAAATTAACAGCGCAGACTCTGTAGTGTCCCCAAGGCTGAGCCCTGTCATAAATCATGTTCTAAAAGGAATTGTAATTATGTTTTATAGGCTGGTGAGCCAAGTTTTTATAAGTTGGTGGCTTATGTGTTTGTTAGGACAGGGCGCCTAAGTTTTGAAAGCCAGGAGCCTACTATTGTATATGTAATCATGCAGAACAATTAATAAAAATTTGTAAACACCGCCAGGTGCAGACCAACCACAATGAATGAGTGAAGGGGGACTGAACTTCCATAGAGAAGGTAAGGGATTAGGGGTTGGAAGGTGGGAAAAGGGGCTAAGTGTTAAGCCTAGGGGGCTTTAGCCTTGGGAATAATATTTTAATATTATTCCAAAAAGGTATGAGCATTTCATGTGTTATCCTAAGTTCCTAACCATGAGGAAGGGGATGTGTGCTGGGTAAACACATGAAGTTTCCAGGGTGACAAGTGTCAACTCCGACCCATGAAAATAAAATGGCAAAGATGAGTTGTGATGGGGGAACTCATCCATTCCACCCAATGGCCTGAGTGCGTATGGCCTATGAGCGGTACAACATATCCAACCTCTGCAGAAAAACCTCGTACATCTTCTGAACTGAAAAACCTGTGTTCATCTGGAGAATCTGTGTGTATCCTCTATCTGAGATCGAGCTTGTGCGTGGGGTCTCTATCCCAAAGTTGTGACCGTGAGCCATTCAGCCATTGTTGAGCCTGTAGGAAAGCCACGTCAGTTTTCCCTATTGAGTGTTGTGGCCACACAGTGTTGGACTGTGTGTGTCTTGTTAGCCAGTGGAGCAACACTCTCTCCAGGAGAGAGAGTGTACAGAGGAAGGAGAGAACTCCTGGAAGGAACCTTGTAGCTGCCATAGAGCCCAGAGACTTCCAGTCTGGCATGTTGTTGTAACCCAAGGCAAGGGAGGTTAGCAGCCGAAGGACTGTCTAGGTGACAGAGAAGGTGTATACTCTTGGGGTGGAAAAGGCATGTGGGGAATGAGGGTCTGTGGGCAGTGAGCGTGAGAGGTTTCTGGGAGAGAATCCCATCCTTGTGGTTGTGTGATGTTTCCTTGTAACCTCAGCCTAGCCTAGGATTCCTTGTCTTGGGGTGGAGCTTAGTCCCATCTAAGGGGTGACCCACTGTTGAGTTGATGAGCAGTGTGGTCTAAGGCTGGGAGGTTCATGGAAGGCCTGCACTTGGTTGGTGGAATCTACCACTATTCAAAGATAAGTACTAGATGATGCTTTAATTATTTTTTTGCATCTCTGTGTAGTATAATCATCATGTATTCTGCTATGTATATGAATTGATGTTAAATAGTATTGATTGTTGATGATGGCAGTAAATCATGTGATTACTCTGTGTTGAATGTTTTTAACTTGTTTTGAATGCACCTGATTAATTGTGAGTGAGAATGTTGTTATTCCGTGTAGTAACACCTACACCGTAGTGAGTGAAAAGTGGTGCTATAGTTTGGTATCAGAGCCAAGGTTTCAACACTGAGCCTAGATGGGCCAGTTGAGTGGTCTTTGGACCGAGGGTGAGAGGATAAATTGTGTCTGGAGGACCAATTTTAGACCTGGTATGGTCCAAAGTGTCAAGGAGTTACTTGACCATGCCTATAAGCTCAGGAGGCATAGCGATGTTGTGAAACTGCAGCTGGTGTGGTATATGGCCACAGGGAGAGAGGACTCCACACCAGCAGTGTTGGAGCCTTAGGATCGGTTTGAGAGGGAAGGTGAGCACTCGTGATCGTCGGATCTGGAAAATGTGCGCAGGGATTAAAATCCCTTTTGAATTGCACAGGAGTGTGGGAATCGTGATATGCGAACTCCCGAAAAACTGAAAACCCGAGAAGATCTACACTGTAGATCTAGGAGGAAGGCTCAACCATTAGATCTGGCGGAGTCGCGCTCAAGTTAGTCATGAAAAACTTTTGGATTTCGCAAAGTCGAGAGATGGGAAGTGAGGAAGGGGAACACCTCCGAAACCCGAAATGCCAAAACGATCTACACCATAGATCGTAGGAAGGTAATTGACCGTCTGATTCAGCAGAGGAGTAAACCATAATTTTGGGATTTTGGCAAATGGAAGTTCGAGATGTGGGGTGCAGTAACTCCCGATGCCCGAAACCCCAAAACGACGAGAGGATCTGCGTCATAGATCTGAGAAAGATATGACCGTTGGATTCCATTTGGAATGGATGTGGACACATGGGTGTGTAGTCGAGAAGACAGGAAAGAGTGGTGGGACCTGAAGATGTCACCAAAGGTGACGTGGACCCTCCTAAATGTACCACGTGCCACTGTGGTGAAGGGAAACGGCATTGATGTGGGCCCGGAGAATAAAGTAATTCATGATTTCATAATTCCCAAAGGAAGAGCACAAAGGCTCAACACTCCAACTTGCGAAGTCATGAGTTGGCGAAGAAGTGCTAGTACTTAGCCCTAGCCTATGGTCATGTGTAGCAGGTGCTAGCGAGGAGGAAGCCATACCCATATCGCATCTCGGGTATCGGTGTTTGGAGGAAATGAGTTGAGGGTCTTCGACTCACGAACTCACGATATCGTGAGTTGTGGAAGGGTGACTTTGGTTACGAAGATTTAACTGTTGGATCTTCTTAGACCGAGATTCCAAAGTTCCGAAGTCTCGGAATTTGCAGAGCTAGAAAGATCTCAGAAAACTTTGTGAAGTCAAAATGTTTTTTTTTTCTTGTTCACATTGGCTTATGAATGTTGTAAGTTTTCTTGAAGGGTTAAGGCCTGAAAAACTTCTTTTGGCTACACATCATGTGTGCAGAGTTCAACGAGTGTCAGGACAACCGAAAACTGACGCCAAGTATGGAACTGAAAGAGCTACAGATTGCCTTTGAAACAGAGGACGAAAGGGTAGGAAGGAATGTCAACCTGGGAGTCAAAGGAACAAACTCTAATGGGAACAAAAAAGAGACGAATAAGGAAGAACATATGATGAAATTCATTGAAAGATTGCATAAAGATGCCTAGGCTTTCCAAGCTGATAGTCGAAAGCTCATGAAAATCAGGGATTGGCAAGGTGAATTCAACTTAAAAATGTTGAAGAGCCTGGAAAGAATAGAAAAGAAATTGGGAAAAGAGAGTGACACAAGTAGATCAAGAAGTGTCAGAACCCCTGAGAGGAGTGGTAGAAGACATTACTATCTCTCCCCGAATCATTCTAGTGAGGAGACACACAGTAGTTCAAGCCCGTCCCATACCAGAAAACACCAAAAATCTGGAAGGAATGAATTGAAAGGGGAAATCAACAAGATTAAACCGCCTACATTCGATGGTGAACATAAGAAGGAAGAAGATGCCAAAACATGGTCGTTGGGTATGAATAAATACTTCCAACTACAGAATTATTCTGCCCATGCAGAAGGAAGAATTGAAATGTACCATCTGAAAGGAAAAGCATCCATGTGGTGGGATTAGTTGGTGCAGGTGCAACACATCATAGAGAAAGAGGTCATGTGGAAGGAGTTTAAGAATTATTTCAAGAAGAAATACCTGACCAAAAGATACTATGACAGAAAGATGAAGGAGTTCTTTGAACTCAAGTTGGGCAGCATGACCATTGATGAGTATGAATGAAGTTTTCTAGAACTACTGAAGTATGTTTCGTTCATCAAAGATGAGGCTATCAAAATTCATAGGTATCTGAGTGGACTGCCACCTTCCATTGGTGACAAGATTCAATATGACGATCCTAAGACCATGAAAGAAACCATAAGAAGGGTGAAATGCTTATACGAACAGCAAAGAGAAAAGCTTACCTTTTGGAAGGCTTGGGATGACCAGAAGAGGTTTAAGAAAGAACGGAGGTAGAAGGGAAACATGCCTCCCTTTTTCAGGAACAGTCCTTGGGGACAGTCATCTTTTAGAGAGCCCAGGAAAGTTGAAGGGAGTGATCATATTCCAAGACTACCACCTATGGAGTGTTGGGGTTGTAAAGGGAATCATAGGTACAGAGACTGCCCCCATAGAAAAGATAAAGAGAGAACTTTCCATACTGTTCAGCAAGCTAAAATAGTGGAGGATATGGGCAGCAGAATGTCGAGGATCTATGCAGCCCTGGACAACAAGCAAGAAGAATTTCAATCGCACATGATTGAAGTGGAAGGTATGATCAACAATCGACCACTTGTTATTTTAATTGATTCGGGGGCTAGACATAGTTATATAGATCTTAGAGTGGTGGAAAGTTTTCATTTAACAACAAGCAAACATGAAAAGTCTTGGCTAGTGAAGTTGGCCACAAGAACCAAAAGGAAGGTCACTTAATTGGTTAAGTCCTGTTCAATAGACATGAAAGGAATGAGCACTAAGGCTGAATTGAACATTCTGCCTTTAGGCTCATATGATTGCTTAATTGGGATAGACTGTTTGGACCAGCACCATGCCCTTCTAGATTGTTGTAACAAGAGGTTTTCATGCCTGAACGAAGAGGGAAATCAGGTAACATTCCAAGGAATTCCCAGAGCCATGACTATTAGGGAAATCTCAGCCATGCAGCTGAAGAAATGTTACCAGAAAGGCTGTCAATTATTTGCAGCTCGGGTGGAAGAAGCATCCTAAGATGTAGTCTCGAATTTGGAAGATCATGAGGTACTCAAAGAGTTCAAGGACATATTTTAGGAGGTACCTGGAATACCTCTGAAGAGGGACATCGATTTTTCTATAAATTTGATGCTTGGAGTAGCTCCAGTTTCGAAGGCTCCTTATAGAATGAGTACGCCAGAGCTGAAAGAGTTGCAATTGCAGCTTGAAGAGCTACTAAAGAAGGGATACATTCACCCCAGCGTGTCACCTTGGGGATCCCCGGTCCTATTCATGAAGAAGAAAGATGGGACATTGAGGTTGTGCATTGATTTCCGACAGTTGAATAAGGTAACTGTCAAGAACAAGTATCCTCTGCCAAGGATCGATGATC
>SNQJ01S0224526.1:0-14773 GCA_010110895.2 Picea sitchensis | reverse complement strand
CCAAGAGAATTAGTTACAGATGGAGGACCTCCTTTCACTTCTCATGGGTTCAAAGCCACCCTTCAGAAATATCATATTCAGCAGAGAATAACTACAGCATACCACCCCCAAGCTAATGGACAGGTGTAAAGCACAAACAAAGTAATAGAAGCCATTTTCACAAAAACAGTGAAGGAAAATAGAAAGGATTGGTCCTACAGGCTCCCTGAAGCATTATGGGCCTACAGAACTACCGGGAGAAATACTACAGGATTCTCTCCCTATGAATTAGTTTATGGAAAGCGTGTTGTCTTTCTTGTGGAATTTGAGATAAAAACCTTAATGACTGCTTTAGCTGTCAACCTTGATTTAACCGATGCACAGACAACCAAGTTGCAGCAACTTAATGAATTGGAGGAGAAAAGACTAGATGCCATTCAGCAAACAACCATAATTCAACAGCAAAGATCAAAATGGCATGACAAAAATATCAAGAAAAAGTAGTTCCAAAAAGGTAATTGGGCCCTACTATATGATTCCCAGTTCAAAGAGTTTCAAGGGAAACTGCATACAAGATGGCTTGGACCTTACGAAGTAGACACTGTTTTCCCCAATGGAACAGTAAGGCTCCTCACAATCGATGACTCCAAAACTCCGTTACTTGTAAATGGTCATCGGCTCCATCTGTACCAACGCCCTATTTCTAAAGAAGATTTTAAGGCCACATGCATGGAAGACGCCCATTTCCTCTTCGTAGAGGGGGTTTCTACCCCTAATTGCAATTAATTCTTTTAAGTTAATTTCTTTAGTATTAGATTAGATTAGATTTTATTTACTAATAATCCCTGTCAAGAAATACCATGTTACAATCGATTTTTGCAGATTCCCGATCGAAGTACAGGTCACTAGGAAAGGACGATCCTACTCCAAAGAAACAATCTTCCTCCAATGCTGAAACACCACTGTTCAACACTTTTGAATTTCCTCCGATGCTGAAACACCACTGTTCAACAGTTTTCACTTTCTTTCGATGCTGAAGCACCACCGTTTAGCACTTTTTGACTTTCCTCTGTTGCCGAAACACCACTATCAGCAATTCGTTCCCTTTCCTTCATTACGGAAACACCTCCACCACAAACCCCACACCTATTCCCTCCATCACTGTTCAACAAACTTTTACCACTTTTCCCCATTTCCTCACCATTCTTCATCGACGAAACAACACCGTCGAACAATTGTTTTGCCTTTTCTTTTCTGTTGCTGAAACACCATTGTCAGCAACTCTTCATCATTTTTCTCGATGCTGAAACACCACTGTTCAACACTTTTGACTTTCTTTCGATACTAAAACACCACTGTTCAACACTTTTTGTTTTCCCTATTTCCAAAACACTACAATCCGGCAATTCCTCACTTTCTTCATCGACGAAACAACACCGTCCAACAATTGTTTCGCCCCGTTCTTCTTGTTTCTGAAACACTATTGTTCATCAGTTCTTCACACTTTCCTCATCACTGAAACAACACCATCCAGCAATTGTTTCACCTTGTTCTTCTCTGTTGCTGAAACACCAATTTTCCAACATCACCTGTCAGCAATCTTTTATGCTCTCATACCATAGTTTGTCCTTCCAATTAGCAAATCCTTGATACAATTCATATAATAGATCAAAAGTCTCCGCCACGACCACTACAGGACTACCATGGATAGGCATGATATTTTGTTTGCAGAACGAATCAAAAGGTAAGGCGAGGTATGTAAATTTTATGAAATTCAGTTAAGCTATAGTTAATGAGAAGATTCTAAATCATTATGACCACTCGAGTGCAATCATTTATTAGCCGCACTTGACGGGAGGGGAGGACACATCAAACCTTTTATACCATCATTTCGCACGAATTCACCACCGCCATCCCTATTTCACCACCCTTTCGCGCATTTGACCGCCATTTTGCATAACGTCGCTCGGAAAACTCACTCTACGTAGAAGCTGATACTCAAACTCTTTGACGCTGTATCTTACCGAGCTGGTAGCTATGGGAGGCTCTGTCATACAGAATGAGACCACCACCACAACACTGTTAGAACATTATCCAATAGCGTATCAAATCTTTCAGCAGGCAGGATGGCTCAGTTACTTTCAGAGACTCCAGGGGTATAATGAACAACAAGTTTTGTAGTTCACCCAAAACCTCCAAGAAGACCATTTTGTCATCCAAGGGGTCCGAATTTCAGTAACAGAAGAAGATATAGAACTGGTCTCAGGCCTCCCTATCGACGACATTCGCATGTTCAGTCGTAAACATATCATTCGGAATGCTCAGCAGAACTTCTTCCTGCCAGAAGAACGAATTGAATTTAAAGGCAGGGGTGTTCAACTCAGCTCATTGCCACCCCCATGGCTAGAAGTTGCAAGATTCATCAAACATTACTTAACCTGTGAGGGTCGATACTAGGTAGTTTATCAGCACGACTTTCTTCTGTTATCTCATTTAAGTCATAATAGATGGGTCAATATTCCTTATTATGTGTTGGGTTGTCTGAAAAATATGGCGCATTACTGCAGAAAGGCTAAAGATCCCACCCTTTCACTCACCCACCACCGTCTTGTCCAACTGCTCATCCAAAGGAGTTTTTCCCAACAAAACCCTCCACTAAATAACTCGCCCATAAACCCCCAAGCAGTTGCCGAAATTCCTGAAAACCTCCAGGAGCAGCAACCGCAAAATCCCCCAGACTCTCCAGAAGTACCCCATAGCCCGCCCACAGAACCAACCAGGCCAATCAATTCCCATACCATACCAAGCCCACCTCATACCTTACCAGAATCATCCACTCCCGCCCTTCATATTCTTAGTGATGACTCTGAGCCAGATAATTCCCCCTGCCCCATCATTGAGGAAAGAACCTCATGAAAACGAAAACAAATTCCCCTCTTTCCGCCCTTCTTACGAAAAAAGCGAACAAGTGCCTCAACAAGGACACCCACTATTTCCACTACCCTAGAGCCCCAACCCATTCGACTGATACCCCGTACACCTCCAACCTCCCAAATCCCGGGATCTTTGCCTATTCCACCCACGGGCACTGAAACACAAGAACCAGATGCCTAGGGTGTTGCGACATCATCTGTCTCAAATAAAGTAGATGAAACACAAGAACCAGCTACCCATGTCGTAGCTGCCACACAAGAACTAGCTACGGCTGAAACACAAGAACCAGTTGCTGATATTGAAATTGAGATACAGGAATCAGAGGTCCAGAGTGCTTCAACACTACTCTCCTCAAATAAAGTAGCTGAAACATAAGAACCAACTACCCATTCAGTGGCTGAAACATAAGAACCAGCCATAGCTGCCACACAAGAACCAGCTACGACTGGAACACAAGAACTAGTTGCTGATAGTGACACTGAGATACAGGAATCAGAGGTCTAGGGCACTGCAACATTACTTTCCTTACATCAAGAAGCTGAAACATAAGAATCAATACCATTCTTGTAGTTGCTCCACAAGAACCAGCTAGTGAGGCTATGACTGCCACACAAGAACCAGTCATCCCTCAACCAGAACCAACAATGGCCTCTGTCTTGTAGGAAAACGAGTTTTTAAAATCTGAACTGGAAGCATATAAGAAAGAACTACCATGGAAAAGGAAGCATACGAGAAAGAACTAAATTTGTACACCCTAGCTCGTACAACAACCTTGTTAGAGGGGACTACCGAGAGCCTGTGTAAAGAATATATGTGTTGTCAATGTGGGGATATTTACTATCAAGCAGGATATAAGGTAACTCAAGTCCCAATATCAGGAGTTCCCCCTACTCCTTCACCTTTTATAGTCAAAAAGGAAGAGTCTGTTGTCACACAAGAATCGGAAGAACCCCACAAGATCAAGACTAAGCCCTGTATTCCAACAAATGAAGCCCCTGCCTTTGTCAACAAAGTTGTACAGACAATGCCTATGGAGGAATTTACACCTCCAAGCCAGATCAATCTCCCCACTTTTGTGGAACAATCTACTCAGACCTTACCTCATCCCACTACTTGCAATGCTGAAACACAGACCCATCTATGGGATGAGCAGGCAGCAATACAAAAATGGAAGAAAGAGTATGCTGCAACACAGGCCAAAATCCTGCAAGAGCACAGACAAATATGGATAAATCATACATACTCAAATTCGGAAGCTTTAGAGCAGACATGCCAGGAAGCTCGTGCCCTTAATAAACAGAACAAAGAGTTGAAAGGCAGAATGGCCTAGGTATTTGACTTGACACAAAAGCTATTGGCCACAAGAAAACCATCTTGCAACTACTCCTTGTTCCTTATGGAGCGACTTAACTGGTTTCAGATCAAATCAATTATAGAAGGTAAACCCCATGCAATACTACACCTAGCAGATTTCATCAAAAATTTTACAGAAGCATCTGCTAAGGATCAACACCTCCTCTGTGAGGCGTATTTTCATAACGAAGCCATTCCTGAGAATAGGCAGCTGAACCTTAATCCTCTTGTTGGGGACATTCAGATTCGGGCGTTCACCTCCTTTCTCTACAATCAAATCATTTGGCAAGATGACTTCATGGCTGCTAAACATAATGAAGACAACCGCCTTCTATGGATAAGACCAGAACCACAGAATGAAACCACCTTTGTCACAGAATATTATGAGTTCTTAAAGAAACTGGGTATGACTGAACATGTTCAGCAGCTACAATCAACAGTGCTCCAGGATTGTCAGCACATCATCATATCCATAGAGATTCCTGCCCTCCAGGCAAATAACCTGTTTTGGCAGCAATCCACTGATAAAATACAATAACACAATCCTTTTAGCCCCACCAACCTTGAGGTAGCAATCTCCAGGGTACCTAATTACATCCAGTGTGTTCAGCAATGTGCTGAAAACTGGAGAGGTTATCGGTTTTATTTTCCTATCCTTTGGTTGCCAATAGAAAGGTATCAAATTAATTATAAGCTACCTAAGAAGACAGAAACAACAGCATGGCAAAGATTACAACGGGTCCAAGGGTTCAGAACGCCAATGGATAGTACCTCCCAAAGCTACTACTTGAGTAACTTACATGCTCAGATTCGGTATCCAGACTCTGATTCAGAGTGAAGTTGCCTGAGGACATGCAACACCTTGAGTTGGGGGGGATGTTAGGACCACACAATGTACCTTCACCTTGAGTTGGGGGGATGTTAGGACCACATTTTGTACCTTTTTGCCCATACTTTCTTCCACTATTACACTCTTGATCACCTACATTTAAACTCATATTATCACTCTATCCGATCATCTCAAAGGTATACAACGTCCTTCTCATTACTTTATGCTTAATCATTTTTGCATAATATTTTACATCACTTTCTCAGGATTTCTAACCATTGATTAGAAATGTTAAATACAAACGCTCAAACTCTGTGATTAGACATTTGAGGTCTCATATAAAAACAATTCACATAATTTATTATATAGTCCATGGTCATTTATACGTAAACACGTGGTTGTTACACAATCCATACCGATGATGATGAAACATGGTTATTGTTACACAACCCATGATTGACGTCAAACATGTAAGTCGCTATATTTTGGTCGATGATGTTGAAACACAAGAGCTAGGCTACGCTCATGGTCAATACATAAATAAACACGAGGAAGTCATATACGCCTCAGACCGATGACATTCCGAACACAGAGGAATTCGTTACATAGTCCACGGTCAACAACAACTCACACGGATTACCAACCATCACTGCTACATGAGAAATATTGAAACAATTAAGATACAAATCTCGTAATAAACAACCCAATGATTTTATGTATGTCAAACAACATGCAAGAAAGTAACAAGAAACTGTCATCCCAAATGGCAATAACAACATTTCATTCAATACCTCATAATAACATTTTGTTGTGAGATACTAGGATGTCCTATTCCGATTTAGAAAAGTCGATATGACTAAGAATAGGAATCTGAGTATGCACTCAGAATTTTTATCAATTGTATCAAGGGGTTCCCTCTTTAAATAAGAGGAAATCATCATCCGAGAGGATCCCTACCATGTGAATAAGAAATCTTCGTGAAGAGGGAAATACTTTCATTTTCTAGATTGTAATATGATCCATTGATAGATGAATAAGAGACTATTTTGAGCATCCTTCTAGCTCATTCTCAGGGAATATTGTGAGAAGGAGGGCCCACCTTCTTCACAAGATTCACCGCTTAGTTTTATACATCGTGTTAGTATAATTTCTGCTTATGCCTTGATTAAATTTTGTCTTGATGAAACACTACTTTAATGAATTATGCTTTGCTGAAACACTACCGAATCCTCTCTTGTTAAGAACTTCATTTTATTGAGTGTTACATTATTTTCAAGAAGTTCATAATCATTTTAATTAGCAATCTTGTGTGATGATTTTATGAGAAGTGCTAACTGAGACTAGGATATGGTCCCTTCAGAATAAAGGGATTAGAAGGTCCCGTCAGAGAATTAGTTAGCTTTCTACTATTTTCACAAGTTCTAACTATAGACTAGGTTAAGGGTCCCCGCTAATGGAAGGTATTAGAAGGTATTATTCTTTGTAGAATTAGTTAGCTTTCGGCCATACTTTTCATTAAAGTGTACTAACTGAGATCAAGTATGGGTCCCCGCTAATGGAAGGATTAGAATACCCTATTCTCTCAGAGGAATTAGTTAGCTTTCACATTTTCGCAAGTGCTAACTGCAGATCTGGTTAAGGGGTCCTTTCTACTGGCATGGGATTAGAAGGTCCATTCTCTCAGAGAATTAGTTAGCTTTCAGCTTGCTTTTGCAAGTGCTAACTGTAGACTAGATTAAGGGTCCCCTTTAATGGAAGTGACGAAGGTCCTCGCTCCTCGAGAATTAGTTATCTTTCAAAGGATTTTCACAAGTGTGTTGGATAAGAGATTGGGGCTAAGGGTTCCTTAAAGGAAGGAATTAGAGGGTCCTTGCTCTCTGCTAGATAGATTTAGCCTTCTATGCATTAATGTTTTCATGAAAGTGTGTTATTCAGAAAAGAGGTGCTGGAGTTCCTGCTTGGAAATAAGGGTCCTGTTCTCTCAAGTTAGCTGCATTAGTTGTTCTTTCCGGTCAGTGTTTGTTATTTTTATTAAAAATCCAAGATTATTTAGATTAATCGTCTCTTTAAGCTCCTCATGAATGCAGGTTGTTTCTCTCGTAATTCCAAGCCGAATCTCTGCCTTATTCAAGGCAGGATTAATAATATAGCTTCATTTAATAATGACTCTAAGTTGCTTTTGGAATTGAGCATATATAGTGTGTGGTTATATTTGAAACAAATGAATTTCCTCAAGTTGACAATTCTATGTAGCACTTGATTGTTTGGAATTAATTAAGCAATTATAGCACCAACAATCCCCATTATTGGAAAGAGGCTTCAACTGACCTGGCTTCTGTGGGGAGGGAAGAGTTTCCTTTTTCCTTCAAACAACTAACATTGATGAAACAAATTCACTTTATGATGTACATCAGCAAACATGGTGGGCCAATAGAAACCAACTCGAGGATTTTGGTTTGTGACCTTCCAACTAGACAAAGGACTCACCACATTCTCCTAAATGAAATTATTGTAACACTTTGTCAGCTCCATCTTTCAATAAACAATTTAATAGACTACCTCCAGGATCTTTCCAGTAATATAGATTGCCTCTAGAATACGTAATTTTAAGGATTTTAACTTCAAAATCTAGCCATTTTTAGTCTTAGTCTAACCAGCTTGTAAATTTTGCAAAACAAATATAAGGTCTCCATACCATGGAGAATTTAGGGAAATAATTTCTCTCACACTTGGAGTCAAATATATCTCACTGCTCATCCATAAAATTTAAAAATTAATGTCAAGAGCATGGAAATTAGATCTTCAACCACACTCTTGCTAGGGCCTTGACCTTTGATTAGTTTCAGGGGCTTAATCTCTATGTCATGTTCTAAAATGAAAGCAATCCATTTTCCCTTCTTCCATCTTAGATTGTCCTAGGTCAAAATGTCTTTACTACCGCATTCAGAACACATGCAATGGTATGTGAATGGAGAATGTAGAGCCTAAAATATTTTATAGCTTTTACTACAAGTAAAAGCTTGTTTCTCCATTATCTTGTAATTCAGAGTCATTTTAACGCTTTTACTAAAGAAATATATATGGGATATTCATACCTTCTGTTGTTCTTTTTTAGTAGTAATACCAGCTGCTATAGTATGTTCATATGCGAAAGAAAAGATATAGAAATCTTTAGTAAAATCTGGATTGATCAAGACAGGGGCCTCTCTGAGTGCTCATTTGACTTGTTCAAAATCCTGCCTGGATTCGGTGTCCCATTTTATTTTTACATCCTTTTAGCATATTTGTAATGTTTCCTAGGAGCTCATGATTGGGAATGAATTTTCATAGAAATTTTATTCTCACGATAAAAGACTGTAATTATTTTATGTTTCTCAAGTGTTCTAATTTTTGTATGGCCTTGATTCTTTTGGGGTCTATTTTGATTCCATATTTTGAGATGATGTGTCCTAGAAGTTTGCCTTCCTATAACCCGAAAAGGATTTTATTAGGATTTAGAGAAATCCCAAAACTCTCATATTTCTCAAGACTCACTGAGGTGTCATGTGTGTTATTTATCAGATTTGGAAAAGATTGTTATATCATCCAAATAGATGACAATAACTTACTGATTCTTTTCCACAGTTACATCCATCGCCTCTCGAAGTGGCTCTAAAGGCTCATCAAACCAAAAGGCATTTTATAATACATGAGTGCCTCATGGTGTGGTGAAAGCATTTTGTCTTGGCTGGCTGAGTGAACTAGCAATTCCGATTATAACTTGAGAACCCATTCAGTAAAGAGATCTGATTGGATCCAACCACCCTTTGTAGGATGTGGTCCATTTTGGGCAAGAGCTAAGTATCCTTCAAGGAGACCTTATTCAGATTTCTGGAATCTGCAAAGCCCGATTTCCTGCATTTCTTATACGTAGGGACCAAATTAGAGACCCATTTGGAAACGAACGGACTATGGATTTTGCATCAGAGTTTTTGATTTCCTTCTATATCGAGGGAGCATAAATCCTGGGATTTATCCTCCCAAGTTTTGTCAAATGCTTTGGTCTTTATCGATTCCCTCGTGTTGTATGATGCCGGGTAATTAAGGTTTCAAACTCATAACCCCGTGCAAAGGATATTTGAATATTCTTTGAACAACTCAATGTATTTGAGTTTTTTCTCAGGGGGTAATGATTTAGACAATTTGACTATCCTGGGTTTCTCTTCGGTCCCTATATTACAGTCTTCCACCTCTTGTCCATTGGCTTCAATTTTCAGTTTTTTTGTCTATGTCTTTAAAATCAAACAAGTCCTCTAAAGGAACTAGGCCCCTAGGTAAAATGTTACTTTTCAAATGTAGAATATTAGTCTCCATCTCATCATCGCCTAATTCTCCTGAATCTACACTATTTACACTATCAATTTCAAAATCAGACCTATTTACATTTTCATCCTCGTTCTCTAAATCTATATTTGTACACTCAAAATCATTTTTACACTGCAGAAAGTCTTCAATTTGATCATCATTACCAAACACTTTCCAGTACCTGATATTGTCGGGAATGGTTGGTCTACATTTTACCTCCACCGTGTATGGGCGAGTCGAGCAGAAAGGAATCTTACATGTGGCTGCTGATGTAGCCAATCCGTCCGCCAAAATGTTTTGTCCCCTCGGCATTACCTGCAAGTCCACTTCAGTGAAACATCTAAGGGCATCAAGAACAAAATTCCTATAATCTCTAAGACATGGGTGTTTCGAAGCATACTCACCTTTGATTTGCTTGATTATCAACTCATAATCACCTCTTACCATAATCTGTTTAGCACCAACTCTTTTCAAAATCTTCAGACCGAACATCAAGGCTTCGTACTCAGAAATATTGTTAGTGCATTGGAAATTTAATTTGTTAGATTGGTTTTCTGAATACCTGTTTCTGTGATTATGCAGCCAAACTCCTGCTCCAACTCCTTCTTTGCTTACTGCTCCATCAAAATCCATGCTCCAGAAATATGCCGGTAATTCTTTAGTTATCACATTTTTCATCCTTGCTACCTCAATGATTTCTTGACCTTCATCCGGACCAAATGTATCTTCTGCCAGCTGAGGGTTTTTCTCTCCCGTGTCACCATCGTTATACAGGATAAAAGAATCCAAGTCAGAATGCGCAGAGTAAAGAGGATAGTTGTGTGGTTTTTCCTGGCTACTGACCATGTATTTCATAAAGGTTTCTCTGTATAGCCTTCTTTGTTGCCCGAAAACTAGGATAGTGGCATAAGACATATCTAGCTGCAGGGTACCTCTCAACTTAGCTCCCCAAGACCGGGATAGCAACATTCCATACTTTGGAGGGATGTTTGTAACTACCACATCCATGACCATGCTCTTTGCAGGAATCTGAACCAGGGTGATACTGATCTGAAAATAGAAGGCCGACTTGTTATGCTATGCAAGCACCCGCTACTTCATTAAAATAAACTTTACAGGACCTTGCTTCATGTGTATAAATATGCAAGATAAACTTATGTGTTAAGTTCATGTATCTTCTTGTAAATGCTTATGTGTGAGGATATATTCTTTTAAATGGTTATATATGTACTTTCAATAAATACACAACAACAATATTTGCAACAAATAAACCATCAATCTCACAACAAGAACAAGTTGATAAAGGAGTTCACCCCCCTCTGGGCTACATCTCCTTGAGCCTCCATCAATGGACTTGGCTCTCTGGGATTAATTAGTCAAAAGTTCTTTACAAGCTTCTACTCAACTCCAATGGAAACATAGACTGTACCATTGAGATCAGAACACATAAAAACCCCAAAAATGACTAATAGAACTCTGAAAACGGATCATGGCTCATCCGAACATGACATTTTCTACATGTGGCCATAAGCTTCCCTAAGCTTCTCTTTGGAAAAAACACCTGTAAAAGTCCTCAACAGCCTCTGAAACCTATCCCAATGTGTTCAGAGCATAACAATTAGCCAAAAATGATTATTCAATCACAGAAAACAAATATAGGCTCACCAAACCATGTCCTCGATCAATGAGGGCTTCAAGCTCCCTAGAGCTTGCTGAAACTTCAATGGTGAAAAACTTGTAGAAGAAGTCTTCAAATGGCCTTGATAACAGTACCAATGGATCCAGGATGTCCAAAAACCCCTAGCTGGGCTTTTATGGCACCTCAATCGGCCAAAAGATGAAGAAGTTAGGCCTCCTCCATTTTCCTCCTTCAAGCTTTCTGAAACCGGTTCGCCAAAACGCACCTTTGTGTGCGTGAACCAAGAACACACTCCAAAATGCACCTTAAAACCTGGCACCGAGCGCAACCGCGCCAACGGTGCAAACCGTAGAACAGTTAGGGCACCTCTAGCCCCTAACCGCCTAGCTCCTGGGTGTATAAGGGTCATGTGACCTCGCACTTTGATAAAAAGTGGTTAGAACCGTTTTACCGTTCCCCGCACTCCACACATGGTCACATGGAATAGTGTAAAGAACCACGGGCTAGGTTAAAAAATCCGCACACACACCAACCGTCGATCGCATGTAATAGCATATAACCGGGGCATAACATTTAAAACCATTGAAATACTCCCGCGCACACAATTACAAAGGGCATGGTCATAATATAATCGCGCGTTTATATCATATATAAAATGCCCCGCATGCCATATAAACATAGGCATGGTCATATGTGTATAATGAAACCACGGGTCGGGGCTAGGCCCTGGCCCGACCCCCCGCCGAAAAACGCAATATTCAAACGTAAATAAATATAAGGTCGTTTACATAACAAGAAACAATATATGGCGTATTGGTTGGCAGACTTAGTTTAAAACTTGGTCGGTGGGGGAGGTTCGAGGGTTGAACCCCACGGCCTCCATAAACTTTTAACAAACAACCAATCAACCAATACTCGGGTGCCACGTGGCAGCCCATGATTGGGCCACGTGGCACCCAATCATTTGACCAAAAAACTGCCACATGTCAGTCGCCCATTGGTCCACATCACTTGCCACGTCGACTTCCGTACATCTAGTCACCTACCACATCATCCGTGCCACGTCATCGTACGGTCACCACATCATTCGACACGTAGACTGCTGACATCATCATGTGCCACATGTCACCCTTCCAGTGGTGACATGTGTCACCTCCGAATTGGTCCAACCGTACGCCCAAAAAGCCAAATCTGCCTGACACGTGTCATCACCTGGAGCCGCCATGTGTCCTGTACGAACCTGCCACGTGTCCTGTACGGACCTGCCACGTGTCTTGTACGAACTGTATGGATAGGTACAGTCAACATCTAAATTTTTTGCCTGTTTTCCTTAGCGAACAGATCGCGATATCTTCTCCATACAGACTCCGTTTGAGAAAGTAAATATACTGCCGGAATCAGGAAGACGAGATGGATGCAATGGAACCATTTTCGTTGCATTCCGAGCACTTTGAAAATTGAGCAAAATTTGACCCCTGGTCCAAATTTTGATCACACCTTCCCACTGAAAGGCTTTTGGACCCACAAAAGCTTATCTATCTGCTTTCAAGTTATATCAAAATCTTTTCGACAATCACCTGAATACTTTGACATACCGTGCACTGCAACTGGGTATGTCCCTCAACCACTGTTCTCTTGCTGCTGCTAACCCATTGCTCTCTCTGTGCTTGGAAGAATGCCAACCTTCCCACTGAGAATCAAATTCCTCTTTCGAACTCTTTGGCGTCAACAAAATCAGCTCTCCAATGGCTGCAAAAACCTTCATGCGACATCTTGTCATAAGCCAAGAAAACCATCAATCTTGAAAACAAATCATACAAGATTGAAAATGATGCCAACAAAATCTTTTGTTCTTCAAACAAGCTATCACATCTCGTACTTTATCAAAGCACATGGCGTTTTCAAAATCAACTTTCAAGTCAATAAACACCATCGACTAAACACAAGTCGAACAACATGATCGACACAACATAGTCATCAGAAAATCATCAACACCAATCGAGACTTATCCGAAACATCAACCTTCCCAAACTGACAAGTCGACAAACATGATACATAATCATGTAACAACCATGAATCACTCATGATGAACCATCACCAGGTTCACTGCTTACACATAGATAAAAACAAATGCATGTTCATGACTCTTCAACTCTCTTTCTAGTACAAACATAAGTACAACCCCAAAACATATGGGTACTTAAGAGTTGAATACAAAAAATATAAATGGATGCAACTTGTCATGCTTCCCATAAATGCACACATAACACTGAAAAGTGCATTTACAACAGAAAAACGCAAGCCTCACTTGCTCAAGAAATCCAACCATTTCTTACCAAGCCAACTCAACGGTGACTTTTTCTGCTGGAAATCGTCCTCTTGTGAATCATCTGGACTCACATCGATGATGGAATCTCCTCTTCCATTTTTTCCAAACTCTTTATCCATCTGCTTCTTATGCTGTGGATGAGTGGTTGGATGCAACGTCCAACATTGGTCAATGAGATGACCCCGCTTCTGACAATGAGTGCAAATATTTTTCATCCTCCGTTCACGCTGCCTTTTCTTAGAAAGTTTCCTGAAAGCGGTTAATCTTTTCCAACATTTTGAAACATGATGGTTATAAAAACCACAGTATGTACAAGGATTCTTTCTTCCAAATTTATCATGCTTAACATAATCAAATGCAACTGAATGATAAGAAGAATTATACCTTGAACATTCACCTTTACCGCCTCTTTGAGGAGGTGAATCTGAAGAGTTACAGGCTCTCCTTTGAAGACCATCAACAGTTTTCTTGTCCGCATCGCTGTCACAACTCTTTCTTTTCACACATTCACATTCATCTTGAATACAAGCCTTGCATGCTGAAGGGATCGAACTTTCAACAAAAGTTCTTGAACTTTCACCTTTAAATCCTTCCTGAGGAGGTGAACTTGAAATAAAGTTTATGCTTGAAACTTTTTCCCTTGTCTCCTCGACTTTGGAATTTGATCCATCAATTCGTTCATATCCAAGACCACAATACCTGGGTCTTTCTTCAACAATAATAGGCTCAACAATGCCTTGTGCATGCTTTCCTAACCCTTTACCTTCATAGCCCATCTTAAACAATAACTTGGACCCTATTCCTCTTGTGTGACTCTCAAAACCACCAAAACATTCATCTTTAGAGGAATTAGAAGATAAACCAACACTGCATACCTTATGTTCATGCATGTACTTGGTAAGGGTTTCCTTTCCCTCATGGAGTTGAATCTCCATCTCATGCAACCTTTGCAAAAGCTGGTCTTTCTCCTGCTTCATGACCATCAACTGCTCTTCAAGAGCAATGTGCACATTCCTGTCTTCACACATCTCTTTCATCAAATCTCTCATGATTATAATTTCTTCTTTATATAATGAAAATGTATGAGAAATATCAATGCTTGAAGCTTCCTCCATCCTTGGAAGATATCAAACTTCAACACAAAACTTACACAATAACCAATAGCTAAATCTCAAGCTATCAATGGAAAACACATGAGCAACAAACTATGCTCTGATACCACCTGATCTGAAAATAGAAGGCTAACTTGTTATGCTATGCAAGCACCCTCTACTTCATTAAAATAAACTTTACAGGACCTTGCTTCATGTGTTAAAAATATGGAAGATAAACTTATGTGTTAAGTTCATGTATCTTCTTGTAAATG
>SNQJ01S0224525.1:0-14773 GCA_010110895.2 Picea sitchensis | reverse complement strand
TTTCAGACAAATATCCAAAATTCACTTCCAATTTTTGGAAAGGTTTGTTCAAAGGATTTGTGACGAACTTAAATCTCAGTACAATGCACCACCCAGAGTCAAATGGGAAAACAGAGAGGACTAATAGAATAATTGACATGATTTGAATGTATGTGATGGACCATACATAAAAGTGGGAAGATTATATCCACTTAGTGGAATTTTCTTACAATAATGGGTATTAGGCCTCATTAAAAATGAGCCCATTTGAAGTATTGTATGGCAGGAAGTGTAACACACCGGTGATTTGCGATAATCCAACTGACAGAGCAGTTGTTGGGCCATATTTGTTGAAGGAAATGGAAGAGAAGATGGAAAAGATCAAGCAGAATTTAAAGGCTTCCCAGGATAGGAATAAAAATTTTGCAGACAAGAAAATAAAATTCGTAGATTTTAAAGTGGGAAAACATGTGTGCATATCTTCAAAAGGGGTATGTCCATCCTCATGTCCAGGGTGTTGATAATATGAGGTGATTGAGTGTGAGGATGCTTTAGCCTAATCAGACTTTATAGAGTTGGCCATTTTTTTCCCTTTGGAAGGTTCAGGTTCTTGGACAAGGGACTTAAATATTTTCAGTAGTTAAGTTGAATGAGCATGAGATACTTCTAATGCAATGTGCATGGCAGGCCACTTAGGTGGAGGAAGAGGTAATTACAATGACATTGTGGGCCATCTATGATATTGAACTTGAGGAGGATTTACAGCATCATTACATCCATCATTGGTTGGGATCTCAGGTGGTAAGGACACATGTGGCTATACTGGTATGCTAGAGATGCTAGGATGTGGGCGCAAAGGTGTTCCTTTAGGTGTGGGAGGAGGTTCAAATTCTCTTTGTCTAGATAAGTTCAGTAAACTTGTCTTGAAGAGTTGATTAAAATATTCTAAATCAGCATCAAAATGAATGCAAAATCGAAGTCTTTTGTTTCCCCGTTACCAAAAATCATTTTGTCTTCTTCATCTACCTTTTTTTCCTCTGCCTCTACTTAAAAATATCATCTATAAAGTATAATGCTAAATTAGATTATGCATACAATATAAAGTGAAACATCAAATAACATTTGCATTAACATAGTTTTATAAATAGCTCTAACTCGACCAACAAGCAAGCATGCATACAACCAGGGATAAAAGGAGAGAGTACGTCAAGACAAACTTTCATCTCTACTTTGAAATGATTCACCACCTCATACATCTGACACTAGGTATCACTACTCTTTTATGATTGATGTCTTGTTCATATGACCATCAACACTTCCTAAATAAGGAATGCAAAAGTGTCAAGCTTAGGTAGATACCAAAAACCCTCAATTGTTCGAGCTCGATACCAAGTGTCTTCATGACATGTACAAGCTTAAAATATTAAGATGTTATCGATTGAATGATATGATCAAAGGACTCTTAAATTTATGCAATAGGGTTTTTAAAAATAAACCATCAATGTCCAAGGAACCATTAATAAAACAAAGTCGAGCAGAAATGTAGAATGGTCTTTTAAATACATGGGTTAAAACTGGATTGCATTCGTCCTCTAAATTTGTTCAATAAATATATCAACAATTGATATAAGCTTAACCATTTCATTGTCTAATGAAAATTAAGTATTGGGCCAGACAAACATACAAAATCCTTCAACGGTTTGAGTTTAAAACAAGGTGTTTTCCTGTCAAAATAATATCCATGGTTTAGCATAATTGATACAAACAAATATTTCCCAACCTCGGAGTTAAAGTGACAGTAGTAGGGTTTGCAACACAAATAAAACCCATGATGTGATAAATTTCAAGACACACTTGCAACGCACGGTCAAGTAGAAGGATGAAAAAAAAATTGAAGACCCAAGTTCAAAACTCTTCAAAAGAAAACAAATATATATGCAGAGAAAAACCCATGAATCCCTTTCCCACTTTTGTTTAGAGTTTCAAACCTTAATGAGTGGAAAAAGAGACTTATATATATCTTGCATATTTATTAAAAAGACCCGAAATAATCTACACCAAGCCAAAACGAGTCATATACAGTGAACTCAAACAGTGAGGATCAAGAGATAACAGTTTTCGGGATCAGGGTAAATGTCAAAGTGAAAAAAATTAGCTCGAGAATGACCATGATTTAGGAGAGGAACAAACTGATTAACAGAATGAATATAACATAACAATGATATAAAGAACAACACAGATATCCAGTGAACAATATTCTCTATTGAATAAATGAAATAGGTTGAAACTATAAAATTGTAGAACTCAAACACTTGCTCGAATGGTGGTAGCTATCTTTGAGAAGAGATGTGGCTACTACGCACATCCATCTGAGCAGAATGATTAAAATGAGGCTCCATAGGCCTTTTTTGTATTTCTCATGAATTCCAAAACCATAGACATCCAAAAAACTAACCCTAGGAGGTGAAATGCCAAAATTCATGTGGGTCCCTATGGGTAAGTTGGTACCTCAACTTCTTGGGGTCGTAACTTTTTCATATTACCTTTGTTTTAGGTGCGTGATATCCCGTTGGAAAGGTATTTTAGAGAACTACACATTATGTTGTCAAACTCTAACTCTATCTACAGTTTGACTGTGTTGAGCCAAAAAAAATATTTTTAGGGATCCAAAACGGCCCTAGAAGCACAACAAGATGTGTTGACATGAAAACATACAAAATAAGCCAGTTGGATTAGGTGAGAGGCCACCAGTATCCACCTGGAATATGTGTAGGTATTCAGACAACCCCAGAAGTGTAGAACCCACAATTACAAAGAAGTACAAAATAATGTGATGAACTAAAAACTGACAAGAGGAGCCAGTTGGAATACGTGGGTGGCCACCACTATCCATTTGGATCAATCCTCCCCCCTTAAAAAGAAATGGTCTCCATTGATTTTAGTTCCCCCATCATGTGAGGAAACTTCTGTTGGATTTTTCCCTGGGTGAGCCACTTTCCTTGGTGTAGGAGATGCCCTGCCTTGACAACCCGATAAAGCTTGATCCTCTGTTGGCGAGTGCCTTTGAAATGTGTGTCCACTATCTGATCAGTGGATGTTTGTTCCATGCAAACAGGTTTGATATCTATTGGTGTCAATTGTTCTGCAATCTCTGAGGTGTCCAATAATGGTGGAAAATATGGTTGAAGGAGGCCCACATTGAACACTGGGTGCAAGCCAAGGAATGGTGGAGTGTTGAGCTTAAAATCATTGTTACCCATATCCTTGGTGATGGTGTAAGGCCCATAATGAAGTGAGCAGATATTTCGATGGGGCCCTATAAGAGGCTCCTTCTACAAGTGTAACCAGACCTTGTCTCCAACCTGAAACTGGTGTGATACCCTGTGTTGATCATGGCGATGCGTGTGCTTAGCATTGGCCTTCTACAAAATCTCTTGGACCTGTTGGAAGATGTGTTGAATCCACTCAATGAATTTGGTGGCTTTGTTGATATCATACTGAACATAGGGAGAGTTTTTCTGTGTGGTTTACAGAGGTAGTGCAACATCAATGTGACCCAAGGATTGGAATCCTAGTCCCACCTGAAATGGGATATGGCTAGTGGAGCTATGGAGAGCCATGTTGTAATTTCTTTGAACATAGGGGAGACTCTCATCCCATGTACATAGATACTTAGAGTCGTACATGCACAGGATGTGCACAATCATCCGATTGATGACCTTTGTTTGGCCATCTGTTTGGGGGTGGAAAGTGGTGGATTTAGTGAGCTTGGTGACCAACAGTGACGAGAGACTCGACCAAAATGTGATAAGGAACCTATTGTCCCAGTCAGAGATGATGGTCTATGGTATCCCAAAATGGACCAACACTTGTTTGAAGAAGAGATTGGTAGTATATGTCGTTGTGGTGTTCTTCTTGTAGGCTGTGAGGATGGCCATCTTCGAAAACCGATCAACAACCACAAATACACAATCATTGCCTTGCTTGGTGGATGGAAGGCCAGACATGTAATTCATTGAGATGGATTCTCAAGGCTTCTCGGGGGTAGGAAGAGGGGTGTATAAGCCTTTCTTATTGATGGTTGTCTTGGAAATGGCACAAGTAGTGAAAGATCTAATATACTTTCTGATGTCCTATCAAATTTTTGGCCAATAAAAATGTTTATGGAGAACGACCACATTTTTCTACACCCCAAAATGTCATGCCACCTGACTGTAGTGGGCTTCCCAAATCAGCTTTGCACACTCACTTGTAGGAACACAGAGATGACCCAGATGGAATAACAACTTTTTTTGAATGTGAAAATCGGTGACAGTCACATATGTACCCAAGAGTTGATAGGTGGTGTAAAAGTCTTGAAGAAGATGTTGGTAGTATATGTCACAGGGTGTTCTTCTTGTAGGGTCAGAGGGATGCGCCATCTCTCTAAAACCCATCAACAACCACAAATACACAATCATTGCCTTGTTTGGTGGATGGAAGGCCGACATGTAATCCATAGAGATGGATTCCGCTTCTGGTAGTAAGAGGGTGTATGTTTTCCTTGCTTCTTGATGGTTGGCATGGTAATGGCACAAGTAGTGAAAGATCTAATATACTTCTTCAAGGTCCTATCAAATTTTTAATAATAAAATGTTTATGGAGAATCCACCACATTTTTCTATTATTACCCCAAAAAAGTGTCTTGCCACCCATTTAGAGTGGGCTTCCCAAATCAGCTTTGCACACCTCACTTGTAGGAACACAGATGACCCGCATGGAATAACAATAACTTTTTGAATGTGAAAACGGGTGATGTCACATATGTTCCAAGAGTTGATAGGGTGGTGTAAAAGTCCCGATCTTGCTAATAAATTTTGCCACCAAATGCATCTGCACGGAAATTGGAGCAAAGGGCGAGTGAAGACGGAGGTCGACCGAGGGAACGAAGGATTTGTGATCCATGTCTGTTATACTTGATGTTAAGATGGAATTGTTGTAGGCATGTGGACCACTTATGGCGGACATTCTGCAACTTCCCCTATGTCCGTATGAATTGTAGAGGCTTATGATCAACGTGGATGATCATCCTTTCCCAGATTGTAATTTTTCCATTGACGATAGGCTTTCCAGTTCGGAATACATTTCCTTGTCATAGGTGGGGTATTTTGATAGTATCCTAGAGTGTCTCACCATGGTATGCCATTGGATGACCGTGCCGAGTGGGAACTCACTAGTATATTTGGGTCAAATTTTGACGACGTGTTCGATGTAATTTCCACTTTATATTTTTGGGAGAGCAACAAACAGAGGATCCCCTCAAACATTATTTCACATGACATCACTTTTCCGACGCCATAGATACCGTCTCTATGTTACATGTTTCATGCATATTGTGGCCATCTCAAATTTGACTCATCCAAACCCCATATATTGTTCCCTACAACATGTGATGTAGACATACGAAATTTGACATCCCATTTTTTCAGTCTCCACTACATGGACGCCATGGGAGATATGTTATGGACATTGTAATACCGATGTATGATAACATCTCTCAACCGATAATAAGCTATATATCAATGATGTGGATTCCATGGGGAGCGACGTTATGGACGTCGTAAGACCGACGTATGGTAATGTCTCTCAATTGACGTTAAGCTATATATCAATGACATGTTAGCCTCTTTCTCATATACAATCATTAAGTCTAAGTATACAACCTTTGTATATTTTACATACTATGATATAGTTGTTATCCTAAGTGTGTTTCTAGATTCCTATATTGTCTCCTCCTACCTTTTCTCCTAATGAGGTGTCGATGTGAGAATAACTGAGGTGGTTTCATTATGCTTTTGAGAATTATGGCTTGAGGCCTTTTCAACCAATCTTATTGTCCTAATATTCTTATGCTCAATTTCTTCAATTGGTATCATATCTCTTATGCTCTTAAGGGACTGGTAACTCCATGGTAGTTTTCCATGGGAAGTGAGGTGCGGGAAAAGAGAACTTGTTGATGATTTGGATCGACATTGAGCGACCATATGAAGATACAAATCTATACCTAAAATCCATGAATCTAGATTTGGAGCAGGTGTTGAAGATTGGATCTAGTGATGTGGATCGATCTAGAAAGAGAGAGCCCACGACCTTCAAAGTGCTTATCAACCTATGCATCTGCTAGAAGAATTGAATTGTGTCTGCATTCTATTTCTTATGTCTTGGAAAACAGGATAGAGAGGTAAGCTAAAATTTCCTTCCAGAAGTTGGTGAAAAAACCAAATCCAATGGTTTCATATCTCGCCATCTTGGAGAAATTGTGAAGAAGCTTAGCGACCCTGATTTTCTCATCAAAGTCTACCTCTTCCATCCAAGATGTTTTCCATGAATATAATTTTTGGCTATTTATATTGCTAGGGTATACATATGGTTTTGAAAATTAGTAGATACGTACTTTAGTTTAGTGTTTTAGTTTTGTATATTATGGAGTCACCCTTTGTTAAGGTTTTTGTCTTTTTAGAGCGCTTGATATATTATTTGTGTGTTGTTTTTGTGTTGCTACCATTCTAACTTCTGCATCTAAAGCATGAATCACCAACCTAAATTCTATCTAAATGTTTTACAGCACCACGATGATCCAATGGCTTCAGATCAGAGTTGTTATGATCCTTGGATCTATTTGCATGGTGCTTGGGAGAGAAAATCAATAGACGTTGTCATCAAATCTGTGGATCTGTGCGATCTGTTCATTTGTGTGGATCGTGGGTGTTGAATTTCTCCCTTGTCATGTTTTTAGCTAGCGATCTATGTTATTGCAAACTTTTAATTGCTTTATCGCATGGTCAAATCGCATTGGAACCCTCACGGACAACTTGGTGGTATCGAATTTGACTGCCTGCCTTCCTTGTTGCAGGTTATCAGTTTTTCTTGGCTATCTTGAATGTGCCTATAGTGTTATATATTAAGGTGTTGTTGCCATTGTGTATTTCACTCTATTGTAACTGGGAGTTGAGTTTGCAATTTTCAGTTTCTAGTATCCTGGAACGTAGTTGTTCCTCTTCTTGCAATAAATCGACTATAAAAAAGGGCTTTTGCAATGTTGCCTCTGTATATTTAAGAAGCACCGAAATTTGAACGAATTTGAAAAAGGAGAATAACAGATCATGCCAATGATAAGATCACTAGATCTTGTTATAGGCATTGAACTCACATATGTTTGAGGTATTCAAACCTGTGGTGGATTCCTCTGGTAAGAAATTTTGATTCCATTTTTTTTACAAAGACGTGTAATGACTGTGTGAGTCAAATCGAGTGGGATTTTGGTGAATAAAGCACATAGATTTTGACTGGGGCAGAGAATATCGTATGGATATCTCACCAAACACCTATTTGTAGAGAAGAAGACCGTGCATCTAGATACTCCAAATATAGATCCGCCATTTGGATATCTATGACAGATAAATACGCCATCCAGTGATATGCCACACTGAAATGTGCCAATGATCTAGCCTCCCATGCAGTCTTTTGTGGGATTAAATGCCTTCAGTTGAAGTATAAGGTTCCAAATATTGCACATAATTCTCAAAGTACGGAGTATTTGTTAAAGATCATTCCAAACCAATTAAAAATGATCTAAATGACCGTTTTTCAACTCTTCATATTGTGTTGTGATGAATTTTTCATGGAGGCTTTATATGGATTTGAATATTTAAAGTTTTTAAAAGAGTATAAAGTATTATGATAAAAATATTACTTTATATCTCTATAACTTTATCAAAGTGGAGTCATATAACTTTACGAGAGTGGAGTGATAAGAGATTTAGAAATTTTAATTATGTAAAAGGGGTTGAAGCCTTGATGTGTGAGGGAGATTGAGAAATTGATAAATCTTGATTGTAAAAGGGGTTGAAGCCTTGATGAGAGTTTGGTTAATCATTTTTTTGTCACAAGAGTATCGAAATAATTGTATTTGGGCTTTGTCATGAGAAGGATACTATAATAAAATAGATTATTTTTTCTTGTGTCCTAGATCCGCCCAAAATTGAATAAGGGGATCTTAGGTACACCTTGTGTAGTGTGTGCTGGTGATTTTTTAATGGTTGTTTTATGAGCTCGTTTACGTCTAGTTTTGACGTTATCCCACATACATGGATTACAAAGAAGGTTAATAAGCACACAATTAATGCGAGTGAATCACATACATTCAAGCACAATCAAAGCTCTCAATTAATAAGTAAAGAAGATATCAAATTGGCAATCACATCAACAATAGACAAATCAAGCTCATAATCAAGGACTCAAAGCATCATCAAATTTGAAGATTAGCTCAACTTTGAAATCGACATTTATTGTAAACTTGCAAATAGTATTTTTTCATAAGTAATCAAATCAAGTTGAATTTCTTTGTAATTGGGTGCATTCTCAGTTGAGCCTGACACCCAAGATTCATTTTAATTTTGAGTTGAAATTACCAAGATTTAGTTTAACTCAAATCATTGTAATACTTTGGGATGCATTTTTGGTGGTAACCGACATCCTCAACTTTTTGAAAATTTCAAGCGAGCATGAAAGTATAAGAAAGTGATTTCTTGGAAGAAAATTCAAGCGAGCTTGAAGTACAAGTGAGACTGAAGAGAAAGTGAACAAGTAAACGAGTTCAAATGGAGAGAAATATAGAAATATTAGAGTTACTGAACACTCTAATAAACACCACTGAAGACAACATAGTAATATTGAACAAAACAACTCTTCAATCTGTGCTAACTTGTTTGCAAGTGACGCAAGCTAAAGTTATACTTCTTCAAGAACAATCCCAACTATTAAATGATGAGTTGATAAATCTCAAAAGTCAACAGCTAGTGAAGTTTTATGAACTAGTTTTTGTTTAGAAAAACCCTCTCTTTGATGATGATGATGATTTTGATCAACAATCAGTGAAGGAACAAATCAACAAGCCAACTTTAGAAGCAAATTCCAATGACGATGAATTGCAAGCAGAAGATGCCAAAGCACAAAGTGATATAACAAGTATAAGTGAAAGTAAATGTGAAGCACGTCATCAAGTAAAACATGATCTTTCCAAGCCCATCATCAGACCTTGGGAAGAATTACACTTCAATAGAAATCGACATGGCTTAGGATATGAAAATAAAAACAGTTTTCATATTCCAAATTACTCCAAACCAATTTTGTTTGTGAGCATTGGATTCCTTCAAGAAAATTCAACTTCAAAGTTTGAAGATCAAAATGATAAGTGCCAACATTGCAATCGAGTTGGTCACAAGGAGAATAAGTGTTTTGATCTCCATCCTTTCCAGCATTGTGGAAAGCATAACCATTCTTCATACAGATGTTCAACACTAAAGAAACCTACAAGATTGAAGATTCACTATGAGTGGATTGATCCTTGGAAATGGTCATCAACAACCAAGCGACTATATAAGTCTTACCGAAGAATTCAATCTCGAGTAAAGACCAATCTTGTAGCACATAACATTTCCATACCTCACATAAGTGGTCCCCTTATGGCATAACTTTCGAGCATGGCCCTCACAGGATGAGATAACATGTGGTTTTTTCCGCATGCCCACTTTGTGTTTTACTCAAATGGAACAAGTATGGTACTCTTTTGATCATAGAAGGAGGGAGTATAATGATGTAACTCTCATACACCTTAAAGGGGGAGTTCACAATTCTAGTGACGATGGTTCATGAAACCACTTGTGGTTTTTCCTTTCAGCTAACAAAAGGGGGAATTGATGATGAAATTGATGATGGCATTGAAGATGGTTGTCAGAAAAAAAGTTTCGATAACAACAAACAACAAATATACCAGATGGGCATGAAATTTTCCAAATGGGCAACTGCGGTCTGTAGATGAAATACTTTGACATGATTATGGTTCAATGACTTGCAATTGAATCATACACATGATACATTGGGATGTTGTTGGACACCTAAAAGTGTCAATATTGGTTAGTGGTTATCCAAAAACCATCTGATACATGGTATAAATTGGTTAGTGGTCATTTCAAACCACAGATTCAGAGAGCACTTTCAATGATACACTGATAGTAGAGTGGTGATACTACATGTTCACCAATTAGCAAAAGACATCATATTCTTCTAGCTCAAATACTTGGAAAAATGATTGAATTGTCAAGCAATCAAGGAATTTTCAGATACTGCAGTCGTTCACTTCCATATCTCAGCTCTCTTCCATTTCATTTCAAATGAATAAATTCAACATCCAAATTGGCGGTTTTTAGGCAGCTCTTCATTATGGCTCAGCTCAGGAGTTTCAACATGGAGACATGGATATATACCAACTTATGCACCTACTTTGTTGGTATTGTTGTTTGGACTTATGATTGAGGGGGGGAATGTTAGCCTCTTTCTCATATACAATCATTAAGTCTAAGTATACCACCTTTCTATATTTTACATGCTAGGATATAGTTGTTATCCTAAGTGTGTTTCTAGATTCATATATTGTCTCCTCCTACCTTATCTCCTGATGAGGTGTCGATGTGAGAAAAATTGAGGTGGTTTCATTATTGTATTATATATTTGTATCATTAAGATGAACACAATGTTGAGAATTATGGCTTGAATCTTTTTTCGCCAATCTTATTGTCCTAATATTCTTATGCTAAATTTCTTCACGACGTGGATTCCATGGGAGTGACATTATGGACATCATAATACCGATGTATGGTAACGTCACTCAACCAAAGTTAAGCTATATATCAACGACATGTATTCTATGGGAGAGACGTTATGGACATTGTAATAGGGACGACCTATAGGTATTTAAAAAAAATGTCAATTTATTTTTCCTTTTTTTATATTTTTAAATTTTGCAACTAGAAAATGTTAATCTTTAATTTTAGCCTATTCATCTATAAAATATTTCGTATATCCTCTAAGGTATATATATCTACTACTAAATTTCATCTTTAGTACAGTTTTTTGAGGTGTGGCACTCAAACTTGATGGTGAGATATTTTAAATCACTTCCATGTTTTGTGATATGGGGACTGTGGGTAACCAAAAATAAAATGATTTTCGAAGACAAGTCCTTGGAATTTTCTATTGTGGTGCAAAAAATTCAAATCCTCTTTAAAGAATGTATCAAAATCACAAAGAGACCATGTCACATAGTTATTAAGGAACCTACAATTAATCAATATTATGCATAGGGTTTCTTTGATGAGGCTTGTCAAGGAACCCCAGGTTCATGTTGAGAAGGTGCCATATTATATCTCAACCAACACCATTACTTCTTACTAAAATATGGAGTGGGAATATAAACAAATAACAAAGATGAACCTTGTGCCTATGGATTCTTCTCAGGTTTTCATTATCAAAATGTATAACATATCTTCAAATACATGGTGAAAATAAATTGCTTACAGATTTGTGTAATAATCAATGCACAATCTCAAATCTGGTTCTTGCTCCTTTACTTGAAAGAATTGTAGAATCTAGGTTGCATTTACAACATATTTCTTTTAACCATGTGTATATAGAATTAATTATCAAGGTAGAAGAATTATCAAAGGAAGTTATAGTGTTGGAGGAAGGTTCCTTAGTCATACATGAACACTGCAAAAAATATCTATTTTCAGCAGTACATCAGTTTGTACTCTGAATTTGGTGTATGTATGGTTAATTTAATGATTAGCTTGTAACAACATGTTTCCTTTGAGGTTTCTGTTTTGATTCATTTTGAGTCTGAAGGCTATAATGACCAAACATGAACTAATAAAAAATAAGGGATTATAACATAGCAACAAGGCTTAGCAATGTATATTTTGATTTCTTGATGAAATAGCAAATATAATTTTTTTTCTTGGAAAAAAAAAATTATATATATATATATATCTAGAAAAATACTTAAACTATATACAGGATTCATTATCCAAACTCTTGAAAAAAAAAACTTCATTTGGACATCTTCATGTTTGAAATCAAAATTTTCAATGAAAATTGAAAATTTCTTTAGATGTGTTTCAACAATAATAGTGTTATTTCCTTCAAAAATAGGTATATATGTATAAGACTTATCAACAAGGTCGTGTGGATACCCTTCTATGGTAGTTAAACTCAATGATGCACAATTCATTGGAACAAATAGTGATGAAACTAGGTGTGATTTACTCGAAACAAGACTCAGAAAAATAATTCTGAGAGAAGTAATTATTAAAGGCTCACTCAGAGAACTAGGAGATTTTGGAGAATTAGGACAAGATTAAACAAAAGAAAAAGTAGAAAGAACTTTCTTACAAGAAACTATAAATCTAACCTAGTAGAGAAGCTCCTCAAGTTTATCCAAAGTTAGAGTAATGGTTTCATTAGTTTCCAATATCATAGTTTTCCTTACACGATCCAAAGCTACAAAAGTGGAGTCTCCATGTGAGAAATAAAACAAAATCACATAAACCAATGCTCTGTTGGACAACTGAGAGGGGGGGGGTGAATCAATTGTTACCGTGCTTAAACAATTATGCTTCTTTTGAAATCTTTACAAGGCACTCAATGATGATCACAATAATGCAGAGAAATAAACAAAGGCACATTCAGCATCAGTCACATATATGAGAAATACAGAGACAGATAATTCCTGAGGAAACCCATACAGGGTAAAAACCTCATTTTCTTTATATGATAAGTATTATCTACATTCTTTACATTATCATACATATGAGCACCAATTCATTGTGAGGCTACAACCTATGTTTTTTCAAGCTGCAACTTGCTGAGAGCATCGACTCTCTATTTTCTCTAGCACCAACTAGAAGGAAGCACCAACTCCCTGGTTTCTCTAGCACCAACTAGAAGGAAGTACCAACTCCCTGGCTTCTCTAGCACCAACTAGAAGGAAGCACCAACTCCCTGTGTTCAAGCACCCACTTGAACCTTTGAGGACACCAGTCCTCCCTAGCACCTCCCAACCACCCTGAATAATAAATTCTTTGTTACTAAAACTTATTACAGTGATATAAAATTATTCAATGGCTTACCATCCCTGTTGTTGTTCTGTTATGCTACTATGCCCTGTCTGCATCAATGTCTTCTGCATCCCCTTGCACTTTCTGTTCTTCTCCCGTTTATACTCTCTGCACCATATCCCTTTGATGCAACCTTCCTCTAGCATGCATCTTTACTCCTGTGCTCTGCCTCCTTGCTCACACTTGAATCCTCCCCATAACAACAACTTCATCTCTTCTTTGGTGCACCTTCTTATAGTCTCTGTTGTCTTTGTGCATGCAATATTCGCAATGCTTCTGCATGCTCACTCCGTGCCAAATTCCTCCACAAATCGAGTGCTCTGTCTAATCATCATCATGACTCTTCAGCTTCTCTGGTGGTTCGCCCCGCGTGTCCAACATCACTGTATGTTATACTGAGATTCCTCAGCCTCTCTGGCAGTTTGAGACTCTTCGTCTTCTCGATGATAATCGAACTCACCTTCTTTGTCTAAGTTACAAGCCTCAATGATCATCAGCTGTCAATCGTCTCCATGAACATCTTCATCCCTCTCAGAGACTCTTCACCTCCTCTGTCAGTCATCCCGAAGTGTCTTCGAGTCCTCTGGCATAAACCATCAGTGGTTTCTGGCAGTTACACTGTATCGTGCTACAGTAGCCCTCCGATCTTTGTTCACATTCACCTGCACTGTTGGATTGGCTTCATGAGATCTTGCATTCATTTCTTCATTTCTGTGGCCAAGCTTAGCACCTCTAGATTCTACCTCCATCTTCCATCGATGTGACCAAGCGCTTATGCTTAAAGTTATTTTCGCGAATTCACGTTTCGTGAATCTGGAGATGAGGCATCTCGACTCTCCAAGTCGCGATCTCTGAAACCCTGAAATGGAGCTTATCTGGACTGACTCATTCCCTTCTCGTGAACAAGGGTTGTGACCACAACCTTATGCATAAGGCGCTTTCGTGATATTGCATCTCGTTGTTCCTTAGATGGAGGTTCTCGTCACTCCAAGTTGCGATAGGCGAAACTCCGAGATGGAGCTGGATCAATGGTCCAGAATCTTGGTGTATTGACAGTCCAGATATCTTCATGAATTCGCATCTCGCAGTTCCTGTGATAAAGGGTCTCATCACTCCAAGTCACGATATCCGAGACTCCGAGATGGAGTCGGATCAATGGTCAAGATCAAACCTTGATCTGATGGCTAATATCAAACCTTGATCTGATGGCTAAGATCAAACCCCATTCCTTTGACTTTCCAGTCAGCGACATGACGATCTTTCGCCACATGTCCTATGGACCCAATGGTTCAGATATTGTCATGATTTCGACACTTCACAAGCCTTCTTCATGCTTGATCAATGGTCCACATTTCTTGGTGATCTGACAGTCAAGATCTTTTCTTGAATTCGCATATCACGATTTTGACATTCCTGTGGTGAATTTTCTTGATGCTTCCAACTCCCGATCCGCGAAACTCCGAAAGGGTGTAAACCTGTTGATGTCACACATGTCAAATACCTGCCACATGTCACCCTGATTCATGAGTTACATGTGCTTGAAATGTTGAATCATTCTAACACTTGTCATTACCTGGTTATGCCACGTGTTCCTAGCTGATGTGGTTTGCTGACGTGAGTCGGATCGACGGTCCAGATCATATCTTGATCTGACGGCTGCGATTAAATCTCAATATCGCATATCTTGATTTTGGGATTCTTGTGGTTCTTATTCTTTGACATATTCAACTCTCGATCTGCAAAACTCTGATAGGGAGCCGGATCAACGGTCCACATAACCCCCTGAGATGGACAGTCCTCCT
>SNQJ01S0224524.1:0-14774 GCA_010110895.2 Picea sitchensis | reverse complement strand
AACTTCATCCAACCCGTATGCAAAAGATCCCCTTTAAATGTCTCATGTTGTAGTTCATGGCTTTAATCATGGCCTATTAACCCAATAATATTTTTTCAAGGCCTAATTCCTTGGATTTATCCCCCAACCATGGTTAAATCCTTAATAGCCATCTTTGATACACAAAATATTATAACAATACCCATATCTCACTCAAAGGTTCATGATTCCCTATAGACAACATGTTATGTGGTTTAGTGCATTGATTATGTCCCTTAATCCCTAAATGATTCATAAATGACCCAAGGGCCTTATTTTCCTCACTTTAACATGGCTAATTACTAAATGCACATGTCCCTAGTGAAAAATATTTCATAATGGTACACATATTCAACTTGGAGGCCAAATATTTCATCTAAAGGGATTATTTTGAAGGTGATTTTCATGGATATTGAGCCTTACAAATCCATTTATGGAATAAGGCCCTTATTTTCCTCCCTCCCTTTGTTATGGTAAATTCCTTGAGACCCATTCCTACTATGAAAAAACTCATTATTATACCCATATCCTACTTATATGACAAAGATTCACTTTAAAGGAACTATGTTGTAGTTTGAGGCTTTGATCATGGCCTATTAGATTAAGAATATTAACTTAGGTCCTAATTCCCTTGAATTCTGACCTAACCATGGTCAAGGCTCTAGTACCCATCCCTAGTGCATAAAACCTTCTAATGGAATCCACATGCCACTGTAATGATAATGGTATCTTATATAGGGCATGTTTTGTGGTTTGTGGCCTTGTCCATGGCCCTTGTAGGTCCTCGAAAGATTCATTTAGAGACTAAGGGATTTATTGTCCTCTAATGCACATTATCAAGGCATTAATACCTTTCCCCATTATCAAAGGAATTATAGGAGAAACCATGTTCCACTTGGAGGTTATGGTAATATAAATATTAAACTGGTAATATTAATATTAAAATTGCAGCCTAAAATAAAAAAATAATTAAATAAATATTACTCGTCACACTTGCTACGACAATCATACATCTATGATGGATTTTCTATATAAACAACAAAAGTGGTCGTCGCAAGTGTGACGACAAATTAAATCGTTGCGACGGATTTTCTATACAAACAATGAAATTTGTTGTCACACTTGAGATGACAACTTAAAATGCTGTGACGTAGTTGCCATACAAACAATGAAAGTTGTCATCGCAAGTGCGACGACAACTTAAATTGTTGTGACGTAGTTTCTACACAAATAATGAAAGTTGTCTTCGCAATTGTCGTCGCAAGTGCGACGACAACTTAAATTGTTGTGACGTAGTTTCTACATAAACTGCGTCGCAGTTTCTATGTAAGCAACAAAATTTTTCGTCTCAATTGCGACGAAATTTTGGTTTCGCTTAGTTTGCCCTTATTGTCGAATTGGCGACGATATTTCTTTTTTTGTCGCAATTGTGAGAAGTTCCCTATGGTTGTTGCACTTGCAATGGTAATTCAAATTCATCGCAATTTCCACGTGACATAAAATGACATTTCAGAGACTTAATATTCATCACAATATCCACGACATAATGTTGCAAGAGCATCGAAACAGTCGTCGCAAAATGAGCCAAATTTGCTAGTGGCTGCTGGAAAATATGATGTTCATAGAGGACCTCTACACTCTCCTCACCAAAGTATTCCCTCTATTCACCCTTACTCCAACTTACTAACTGAATTTGATTCCAGACCTCAATTGATTATGCATTCTAGTCCATATTTCTGAGTTAGAACGTTATTATCATTGAGTGCTCTCCATTTGATCACCTAAAACTCATTTACATTTACTGTATAAACTGATGGGTACTGGGCTTATCCTCATTATAGTCTAAGGGTGATTCCTAGTGCTAACTATTGGACCTTGACCAAGATTTGAGGATCCTTGGTCATTTTTTACCATTTTGGGACTTTGACAGGCTGTCGAAGGTGGAGCGCAAATCGAAGTGGAGATCACGGGATCTCGGCCCCTTTTTAGGGCCTTTTTGGATTTTGGGCTTATTTAATAGGTATGGGGATGTCAGCCCATGGATTTACCCATTCTTAGGCCTATTTTGTAGTGTATAAATAAGTAGCTAGGTGATGTAAGAAGAGGCCAGAGTGTTAAGTGCTAAGTGGTAATTGCTTTGTGCATACTGTGTGAGGCTTGCAGAGCTAAGTGCAAGTGATTGTAAGAGAATGTGGAAGGCTTTGTGCTATAACTCAAGGAAGGAGGATCTAGTGAGGTGCACAAATATCCAGTCCTCTATGGAGTATATTTTGAGGCTTTGTGCATGTAAGAAGATTGATCGAAGATAATAAAGAAGACAGAGAGTTGGTGGACGTAGCCCCAGGGTGGGGGTGAACCATGTATATCTTGTGTTGTGAATGCTTGGTTCTTCTTGGTTGTTCTTTTTTTTATGTGATTCAATTCTTAGTGCGATGTTAGATGATAGATGAATATGATATGATAGCTTAGTGATGAATAATGTGAATGAATTCTAGATCTGATCTATGTTGGTATGCTCAGTGCTTGAGTCTACTGAATCTATGTGAATATTACATTGATATTCTATTAGGGTTTAGTTGTGTTGTAAGATAAGCCTAGATATTGATGAATCATAATTGCTAAGTGCTCTATTAAGGTGTTACAATCACAGATATGTTTCCCAGCTAAGGCTGCAGACACTGGAGTCCTACAACCACCCCTGCCTCTACCTCAGGTGAGACTTCATCTGCTTTGCAGGTGTTGCCGAAAGGGTCGGTAGTTAGGGTTTTGTTGGTGCACTATTGTAGCGTTGAACCCTGGGTCTGCCCCTCTGCCAAAAAATGGTTCCATTTTTTGGACCTAAAACTATGATTGCTAGGAACTGAGGAACAAGAAGCTTTGTGCGAAGATTTGACCTGAAACTATGATTGCTAGGAACTGAGGAAGAAGAAACTTTGTATGAAGATCTGGCCTGAAACTGTGAAAGCTCCATGTGTAGATATGTTGCCTTGGTGTGTAGTACTCTACTTGGGTTGTGAATCTATGTTCTAATAAGAGAAGTCAAATATGAAGAAAAAAGGTAAGATCTGAAATCTTTGTGCTCTGGTAATGGTAATAATAGTGAAAAGTTTTAGATCTAGAAGCTTTGTGCTCTGCCGAAAGTAAGATTAGTGGAAATTTTTGTTTCAAGAATATGGATCTAGGTATGTTTGATAAATTTTGTCCTAGCCTGATAACTAGGGCACAACTAGATGAAAGAAGGTTTGATATGAGTATATCTGATAGAAATAATGAAAGATATGTTATTCCTATGCATAGAAAGAATGTTTGGACAAACAAATGGATGCAGGATCCTAGAAAGAATTTTTTGCAGGTTAGCAACCATGATCCTAGTGTGTATTACATGAAAGGATGGAGATCATTTAAGAGAAAGAGAGGATTAACTCTTTGTTACAGTTGTAGAAGATCGAGACATCTTGCTAAGGAATGCCCTGGTAGAAGACCCAATTGTCTTTGTTGTAAAGCTATGGATCATGAAGTTCTGGATTTCCCTAGAATGATTGATAAGGTTGAAAGAATGAATATGAGACAAGAAAACCCTGCAAAAGATTAAGAAACTAAGATCATGGAAGAACCCCAGAAAGAATTAGAAACTGTACTATTGCAAATGAAAGAAACCCTGAATGATCATAGAGTTATCAACTTATCAGAGATCGTCAAAGAAAAAGAATGCATAGAAACAAGAATATGAGACTTCGACATTGACTTCGTTCTGGATGAGGAAACATGGGTGAATATCATGACAGAAAGAACTTGGGAAATTTTAGGAAAGACTGCTATGATTCCTTCATTGTGAGGAATAGGATTATTTAGAGGAAAGTTGATAACCCTATCTGGAATACTTACCCAGATATCTATGAGTGCTTATGGAACCTCAACAGAAGAAGATTTTGAGGTTGTTAAATTTATTCAGAACAACGCCCCATTTTCTATGTTACTAGGAAAATCTTGCATTGAAATGGATCAAGCCAGAAGAAAAGAAGAGGAAGTCTTAGAATAGAAGAAGCAAGAATTAAAATATTTCATGACTAGGCGGATCACACATTTGATTGAAGAAAAGGAAAACAGGTCAAAGTTATGTAGAACCAGAAACTTGGATGTCGAATTTGAAAGGGCACACGATACTTGAGACACCTATCCGTATAGGAAAGTAAAGCACCTACACTAGACAGAGAAGAAGTATTGCCCTTGAACCCTAGTAAAGACCATCAACAATGTGAAGTTACGATGCCCATAGAATATCAGAATAAGAATGGAAAGAGGAATATCGAGATGAAGATCACTGAGAAGAAGGCTAGAAAGCTCAATAAGAAGAAAGAAAAGATAGAGAAGTTACAGAAAGTTCCAGAAGAAACTGCACAGAAGGAAGGATTCTAGAATTTGAACTTCATCGGGATATCAGTACAACACAGCATGGCACTTTTCCATGGCGAAGAAATATGACCGTTGGAGGCATTATAATCATTATCCTGATGACTCGAACGGTTAGAATAATAGTTATGACTAGAAAGCTCGCCATCAGACCGTTGGGACCGTGCCATAACGGATAGAATTGAATTAATGAAGGCTTCTTGCTCGTTGGAACGATATGTTACCTAGTTGTCTCCTTATTCCATTGAGCCTTGCATCGAGAACACTTTTTCCACCCGTGATTATCTGAGCTCACTGATTATTTGATTTCACGCAGTGATCATCGAGTTATCATCATCCATCCCGTCGCATTGAGTAGTTTCTCTTCAACCTGAGATAATTAGCTACGAGTGTGTATGTCTGAAGAAATTAGCACAGTTGAAGAGTCTGTGAAGGAGATACTCATCGACCTCATGACTGAAAGAGTAATGTCTGTAGGTGTACAAGATTCATCGACAAGAGGAGTGCAAGCCTCCCCGTCAAATGCTCACGGATCCGGACCATCTCGAGCTGCGACTGAGAAAAGAACCAAGCATAGAGATGACTTGGTGAACATGAAGTTATTACCATCCATCCTACCTAAGTAGATCCCACCCCTGGATGGTGTAGTGAGTTGCGACAATGTCCCGAGGGACTTCGACTACACCGTCATCACTGCATACCTCCTGAAGGGGATACGCGTAGTCAAACCACAGCTAGAAAGGATTCCAACCTTGAAAATAAATGACTATAACCTGGGAGACCATAAGAGCTATGGCATGCTCACACCTCACAAATATCTGACCAAGATGAAGGGAAAGAAGACGAATATCATCCCTCATTTGTGGACCATGAACCTTGCACAGTCCACCCTTTTGAATGTAATGAAGATTCCACATTTTTGGAAGGCACCAGAAGGTTAACACCTTCATTAAGCTCTTGTTGTCATGCTTCCACGATGGCTATTTGTGGTTGGACAAACGTATCACTGTCGATCTGGCGTTGATCCATAGGATCACCGAACTGAGCATGCAGTGACTAGACCCACAAGACTTATACCTAGGAAAAGCTGCAGACTACGCCTTGGCACAAACGATTAAAGAAACATACAGTGATGTTGAGAAGGGGACGCGAGGCTACAAGGTAGCCTCCATCCAGAATGGCGCAGTGCACCTAGCATGCCAATTAATTGTAGGAAAGATAGTAAGAAACAACAGACCCATGCAAGTTACAGGGTTTGTCGTTGACCTCACTGGGAAATGTGTGGAAGGCCTATAGATGAACTAGGTGAAGTACCTAGTTAACCAACTCGAACTCAATTTCCACGAAGCTCAGGATGAGGGCTATGAGTTTCACTTCATCTGGCTCCTGATCCTCATCGTGTTTACTTCTTGGGAGATGTTAGAAGGTGCGACCTTCCCTGAGATCGAACCATTTGAGCCGCTCGCTGCAAAGTTCACCACGCTTTGGTATTCGAGTGATATGGGAAAGAATTTCTAGTCAAATGTAGTATTTCATACCTACTACCTGCATCTTAGGAGAGCTATTGAGTCCTTCCCTCGTATGACGTCGAACACCCTGGACAGGTTTAGGCCTCTTATGAAATTTTGTGCAGATAGGCATTTTATTTACATTACTGTGCACGTCAATGAAAGGAAAGAAGAACTTAAGTACTACTACAAGCTCACTATAGAGGACCTGGAAGAAATCATTAAAGACTAGACTAAAAAACTCCTTATCCCTACTGACCCCATAGAGCTATATGACCCAGACCTCATTGGAAACCCGGTGGTTATTCATGAAGAATACAATGCCCCAAGCAGTAGTAGGAAGAAGAAGCAAGATGTACAAGAAGTACACAGCTCATCAGAAGAGACCGCATCTGAGTCACCTAGCGGAGGAGGTGACGACGAAGTGAACAAAGAGGAAAAAGAACAAGCAGAAGATAAGCAAGGTGAAGTAACACTGCCACAAAACCTCCCTGATAACATCGATCCATCTAAGAAAAGGAAGGTTTCCCCCATGAAGCCTTCATCATGGAAGAAGTCCAAATCCAATAAGCCAAAGATTCAGAGTGTACTTACGGTTGATGACTTCGATTTCATTATTTCAGCTGTAGGAGATTCCTCAAAAGATATTTTGCAAAGAAACGAAGAAAAACAAGAATCCATGTACGATAGAATTGAAGCAGAACTAAGAGGTGTACAACAAGCCCTTTATTCAAGCCGCATAGTGTCCACTGCAACCCCACCCTCAGAAGAACCAGAGTTGGGAGATGAGCCTGCTCAACTTCGCAGACTGGCTGATGTGACTAAAGCCCACCTTCATCAAGCACAATATGAGAAAGACCAGGCCACAACATCCTTGAAACAAGCACAAGAGGAAGTTATCAAGCAACGCAGGATTGTGCAACAGGAGAAGGATGCTCTTCAAGCGAAGTTTGAAGAAGAAAGAGCACAGATACAGCAAGAGAAAGAAAATTTCCTCGCAGAGCAGGTCAGAGTAAAATAAATAGTCAATAGAGCACTTCACTCTATGACGGGCTTAGATCAGAAGGAGGAAGAACCAGTAGAACACCAAGTAGCACTTCTTGCAGAAATCATCGAGCAACTTCGACAGAGATTCACAGATCTCAAGCTAAGAACATTTCCCAGTACTTCGTAGGATGTGCGAAATCAAAGAGAAGCAATTGCTTGAGGCACAGTTGAAAGAATCAAGGGCCTCGCCATGGAATGTAAACAACTGAGTGATCACAATGCCCAAACTTATGAGAAAATCATTGAGGATCCTAAATTGAAGGCACTTGAGTCACGGCTCCAGGAAGTGAAGTAGAAAGAAGAAATAGTACAAGTGTAGTTGAAGCCCATGTCAGTCATTGAGAGGATGAAGCGATCCCAAGAATAGCGCACTGCCCAGTAGCAGGTCCACACCATTCAGAGCAGAGTCATGGAAGTAACTCAAAGGCTCCAACCAATCCAAGATGAGGCTTTCAAAATATTCACATAGATCGAAGGCAGAGGTGCAGAACTGGAACAAGTCATCACTACATCTGAACAACGCTTAGAGGGACCTGTCAACGAAGCAGTAATCCAAGATTTTGTTGAGCAAGAGGTCATGGCATAACAACAAGTCGAAGCATCTTTAGCCAAGCTCGAGGCTTTTGAGGCAGAATTACCCAGAGCAGAGTGACTCGGGATGAGTCACAGGTGAGTGTTGGGGGCTTGTTGTCCCTTGACAAGTTTTTGAGGATCCTTGTTCATTTTTTACCATTTTGCGACTTCGACAGGCTGTCGAAGGCAAAGCGCCAATCGAAGTGGAGATCGTGGGATCTCGACCCCTTTTTATGGCCTTTTTTGGATTTTGGGCTTATGTAATAGGTATGGGGATGTCGGCCCATGGGTTTACCCATGGTTAGGCATATTTTGTAATGTATAAATAAGTAGCTAGGCGATGTAAGAAGAGGCCAGAGTGCTAAGTGCTAAGTGGTAATTGCTTTCTGCATACTGTGTGAGGCTTGCAGAGCTAAGTGAAAATGATTGTAAGAGACTATGGAAGGCTTTGTGCTATAACTCAAGGAAGGAGGATCTAGTTGGGTGCACAAATATCCTTCCCTATGCAGAGTAGATTTTGAGGCTTTTTGCATGTAAGAAGATTGATCAAAGCTAATAAAGAAGATGAAGAGTTGGTGGATGTAGCCCTAGGGTGGGGGTGAACCACATATATCGTGTGTTGTGAATGCTTTGTGCTTCTTGGTTGTTCTTTTGTTTATGTAATTCAATGCTTTGTACGATGTTAGATGATATATGAATCTGATATGACAGCTTAGTGATGATAATGTGAATGAATGCTAGATCTGATCTATGTTGGTATACTTAGTGCTTGAGTCTACTGAATCTATGTGAATATTGCGTTGATATGTTATTAGGGTTTAGTTGCGCTGTAAGCTAAGCCTGAATATTGATGAATCATAATTGCTAAGTGATTTTTTAAGGTGTTACAATCACATATCTGTGTCCCATCTAAGGCTGCAGACACTGGAGTCCTACAACCACCCCTGCCTCTACCTTGGGTGAGACTTCATCTACTTCGTAGGTGTTGCCGAAAGGGATGGTAGTTAGGGTTTTGTTGGTGCATTGTTGTAGCATTGAACCTTGGGTATACCCCTGTGCTAACACTAACATCGGCCATGAATTAATGCCTTCATGTCTGAGATTCATTGGCATGTGTTAAGTTTTCCCCACAACTGTGAATCCTGAGAGTCTCAACATGGAGATTCTTGACCAGATGCATTGGATCCATGGAAGGAGGTGGACAGCCTGAGGGACTACGTGGCAGAGAAGGGGGTCCATTCTCTTGGGTTGTGCAGGCTGGGTAGAAGAGAGTTGGTGTACTTTGGATTGTTGTGTGTGTTGAGAAGCCTATGAGATTGAGTGTTGAATGTTTTTGGAATCTAAGTGAAACCATGGAACTGTCCTTGTGTATTCATAGCCCTGGATCGCGAGTGACATTGTTGTTGAGACTTGGAACAACAGTGTCTACGGTTGGGTGGAACATCCTTGGCTTGCATCCAATTGGTGATTCATTTCATTAAAGATAATTTCTCTGTGTCATGGTTTCATTTACCTATATATTTATTTCCGTTGTGTATTTATTTATCTATGAAATTTGTATCTATAATATGCATTCTTGTTGGTTATTGTTGTGCATGACATATGGTTCATTTATTTTATGTTGTAGCATGAATATTGATATATGCATGTGAATATTTCATGTATATTTTTTAATTAAAAATTTATCATAAATCTAAATTAGTTCAAAGGTGAGTTTTGAAGTAATGTGCCCAGCATGTGGGTGGTTGGGTACGTTACAGATTGGTATCAAAGCTTCTGGTTGAAACACTGGACTGATATGGGTCGGAACTATTAGACACGGTATTATGGTATTGTCCTTAAAAATGAATTTGTCGTTGATATCTTAAATCTCAAGAGAGATAGCATTCCAGAGATCGTGCATAATCTAGAGCATCGTGCAGATAGAGATCCTTTGTAAAGGATCGTGGAATCGTGATTGTTCCCTTTTGAATTCAGGATCAATCACAATCATTGAATCAGGTAATTCTATATCATTATATAAAAATTCAGGTGAACGAGGATCGTCAGATAGATGTGAAACCAAAGGCTGGGAGAGATTAAGTCACTACTGTCAGATCAAACTTGTCAATTGACAGTCGTTGATTGAAGCCGAGCAGGAGATAGAAAAATTCAGAACTTCGTCGCTTCTGTGATTATTAGAGATAGGGAAGAAGCATGAAATCTTGAAGGCCTAAGTCATGAAGTCCCACCGGTCATCTAATCTGATAGGACACTCGGGTGAAATCTTAGCAATTGATCATGGTCATCCAACGTTGACCCTCCAGATGTAAATAAGTTAGAGTCCTAGAACTCCCGAAGGCCAAAGTCGTGAAATCTTGCCAATCCTTAGATCAAGGGAAGAATTCGAAATTAAAGTGAGTTGTTAGATGATAAGTACAAGGATAAAGAAGTTTCGGGACTCTGGAACTTCGCCACTTCGACGATTATTGGAGACTAGGAAATGTCATGAAGTGTCGAAGCCATGAAGTGCAAATCCGCAATCCGCGAAATCACGCAGGTCATTAGATATGGGGAAGAGAAATGTGGATCGTCTTCTTGGTTGTTGATTTTTCTTATGCCGTGTGGCATGGGTGTCATGTGGGGACATGTGTCACATGAATTCAGTTCCTTTTGGACCTAAAATTTCCCATTTCTGGGTGACACGCGACACACATACCAAGGGTCCACATCACCATAGGTGACATCATCATGCAATGTCATCTCCAGGATTATGGCCTCCAGGAATGTCCAGCATCTCTACCAGTGAAATTTCCAAAGGTCGAAGTCATGAATTCATGCAGACCTTAGATATAAGATTCCTTCAAGACTTTTATCAACCACTAGATCAAGCAATGGAAGGATGGCATAAGCACTTCGATAGGTATCACTCTAGGGGAGTTGAACAACTCGAGTCTTGTAATGTCCCGAAGTCTCGGAGTGCCGAAGTCCCAAAATGAATAAGGACCATCCATCCCAACACTTGATTGAATCTTAGATATTGGATTAAGCTATTAGAAGGATAGTGTAAGTGGAGGTGTTAACCTATGGTAAGTGGTCATCGTCACTTTATGACCACTTCAGCAGGTATCACTCCAGGGATTTGAACGACTCAAGAATTGTAATGTCTCAGAGTTCTGGAGTGCTGAAGTCCTGCATTAATTAAGGACCATACATCCTAATGTGAGATTAATTCATGATCATCAATTTCATGGAGCCTCCATATGGGTTGGGACTGTCCAATCAATGGGAGATTAAATCACAATCATCTAATCTAGTAATGGAGTTAATATAAGTGTTTCAATGAAGTTTACTCCGGGAGAGTTGGAAGTTGAAAAGGGAGATTAGCCCAAAGGTCGAAGTCTAGAGGACTTGGTGCCAGCATATGTCTCATGATAAGGAAAAGGGGGTTAATTGGAAGCATGAAGGGCCTAGAAGTAAACAAGCCCATGATCATCTGTTGGAACAAGCTCATGTATAGAGGAATACAGAGGAACGTTGCTTAGAGTGGTTAAGCCTATGGTTTAGAGCCATGGTCACAAGGAAAGTGAATTGAAGGAAGCGCCTGTGCAGAATTCAAATTTTGTACCAGTTTAAAGGGGTTGTGGAATAATTGGACAAGATCGTGTTGCAAAACAAAAACAAAAAGGTGAAAGTGACTTTTTTGGGGGGAAGCCATAAATTTCAGTTCAGATATCATATTGGGGCAAGAGTACAGTATTTGGAAAAATGATTCAGAGGAGAACAACATTTAATTGTTAAAATTTGAATAATGATGATATATTTCTTCGTGAATTGAGAAAGAAAAGGACCTGTAGCATTGTTTGGAAAAAAAATTATAATAGGCAAAATTCTAACAAAATGGTTGCTTGCACATTTTGCAGAATTAGGGGGTATAAAAATATCAGTTCAATATAAAAATGCATATTCAAGAAATGGAAGAAGGAGAGGGAGCTTACATCCATGATAAAGAGGCCAAAGGGGAAAATATTAGTGTTGGTAATGAAGATACATAATCAAATGGGCACAGGAGTAGAGGGGAGAAAGAAACCTTATTAGATATTATGAGAAGCCTGAAAATAGAAGTGCAGATTTACAAACCAGATAATGAGAGGTTTATGAGACAACAAAACCATATAAATGTTCAAGTAATGCAAAGCTTCAATCAGTTGCAGGGGAAAACAAAGAATAGATCAAACTCAAGACATGTGGAAGACAAAAGATATCGTGAAAGAGGAGATAACTACAATAGAGACAGTTATTCAAGAAGTCCTAGAAGAGCTCATAGACATCACTGACCTCACTCAGCAAGGAAATTTTATGCATTGGAATATTCCATAAGCATCCTAGAAGTGTCTCATGCTAGGCACCAAAGAAGAAGACATGAATTGGACAATTTGCAAGGAGAGTTGAGGAAGCTTAAGGCACCATCCTTTGATGGTGAAAGATAAAGGGAAGATGGTGTTGAAGCATGGTTGCTTGGACTCGTGAGGTATTTTCAATTACATAACTACTCATCAAACCTATAAGCCAGAATTGCTACATACCATTTACATGGGAAAGCTATTATGTGGTGGGATCAGCTGAAGCAAGTTGAGCACGTTAATGAGAGTAGGATCACTTGGAAGCAGTTCAAGCAATATTTTTAGAAAGAGTATATTTTAGAGCACTTCTATGACAAGAAAATGTGGGAGTTCTTTGAACTCAGGCTAGGAAGCATGACCATGGCAGTGTATGAAAAGAAGTTCTTGGGATTGCTAAATTATGTGGGGTTTATAAAAGATGAGAAAGTGAAAATACAGATATTTTTAAGTGGACTTCCATCCTTTTATAAAGAGAATATTCAATATGATGAACCCAATACTTTGACTAAGACCATTAGGAAGGCTAAGTACATGTATGAGAAAGGAAAGGGAAGAGAGTCTTTGCAGAAATATTGGAAGGATGAGAAGAAAGAGAATTCTGATCAAAGAAAGAAAGGATTCAAACCTCCTTTCAATAGAAATATCCCAAATAAAAATAAGCCATACCATCCTGCTAAGGATGAATCCAAGAGAGAATACTCCTTGGAAAAAAGGGGAAGACCACCAATCCAATGTTGGGGATGCAAAGAATATCACATGTACAAGTATTTCCCTCACAAAAAAGACAAAGTGAAGACTGTGCACAAAATCCAAGAGGCTACAACAGTAGAAGACATGGGAAGAATATATTCAACCTTAGATGATCGACAAGCAGAGTACCAATCCAATATGATCGATGTGGAAGTTAATATCATTAATCATCCTGTTGTTATTTTAATTGATTCACGAGCAATTCATTGTTACATTGATCCTAAAATGGTGGATAGATTACATTTGGAGAAAAGTAATCTTGAAAAATCAAGTTTGGTTCAGCTAGCCACTGGAAGCAAAAGGAGAATCCATGATATGGACAGAGGTTGTTCCATAAGTCGTAATGGTGTGAATACTAATGTTGATCTAAATATTATACCATTGGGGTTTTATGATATTCTAATTGGAACGGATTGGTTGGACAAGCATCATGTTGATGAAAAAGGAAATTAGAGCATTGTGAAAGGAGTTCCAAGACCCATTTCTATAAGGGAGATTTCATCCATACAACTGAAGAGATGTTTCAGGAAATGATTTCAATTGTATGTAGCCCATGTGGAGGAGCCAGAAAAGACAAAGGGGCCAAGCCTTGAAGAATTTTTGATACTACAAGAATTTGAAGATGTATTCCAAGAAATACCAGGGTTGCCACCAAAGAGGGAGATAGATTTATCTATTGATTTAGTGTCAAGAGCTTCCCCAATATCAAAAACACCTTACATAATGAGTACACTTGAATTAAAATAATTACAAATGAAGTTGGAAGAATTGTTGAAGAAAGGGTACATACATCCAAGTGTTTCACCTTGGGGAGCACCAATACTCTTTGTTAAAAAGAAGGATGGAACATTGAGGTTGTGTATTGACTTTCGACATCTAAATAAATATACTGTGAAGAAAAAGTATCATCTACCCAGAATTGATGACCTGTTTGATTAGCTAAGAGGGGCAAAGATATTTTTAAAGATAGACTTGAGGTCAGGATACCATCAGGTAAGAAACAAGGAAAAATACATCCATAATACAACCTTTAGAACTAGGTATGGGCATTTTGAATTTGCAGTAGTTTCATTTGGACTATCCTATGCACCAGATTTCTTTATGTTCTTAATGAATTGAATATTCAAAATTTATTTGGATAAGTTTGTCATAGTATTTCTAGACAACATACTTGTCTATTCGAATTCATAAGAAGAGCATGAACAACACCTAAGATTGGAATTGCAAGTGATGAGGGAACATCAGTTGTATGCCAAGCTTAGTAAGTGTTGTTTTTACCAAGAACAGATCCATTAGTTGGGACACATTATTTCAAAACAAGGTATAGCAGTATATCCAAAGAAGATTGAATCCATTAGAGGATGGCCATCACCCAAGAATGTTTTAGAAGTCATATCTTTTATGGGATTAGCTAGTTACTACAGAAGATTTATAGAAAAGTTCTCTAAGATTGTCCATCCCATCACTTCTTTGAAAAAGAAGGGAATTAAATTTGAATGGAAATCTAAGTGTGAAGAGAAATTAATTTTAATGAAAGAATTACTTACTAGTGCACCTATTTTAAAGATTGGTGACCCAAATGAAATTTTTTTGGTATGTACAGATGCATGCAAGGAATGACTTGGGGGAGTCCTTACTCAAAATGGACATGTCGTTGGTTATGATTCTAGAAAGCTTAAAGAAAATGAGAGGAACTATGCCACACGTGACTTGGAACTTGTTTCCATTGTTCACGCATTGAATATGTGGAGGCATTATCTCATGGGGGATATATTTGAATTAAGAACAAACCATAGTGGTCTGAAATATCTTTTTGAACAACCAACTTTGAATGCCAAGAAAACGAGATGGCTGGAATTTATAAGTGAATACGATTTTGACATCAAGAATATCAAAGGAAAAGAAAAGAAAGTTTTTGATGCACTGAGTAGAAGAGTACATCTCATGCATGCTATAGCCATTAGTATGCATTGTTCCAAAACACAGGTATTCCAACAGAGGATGAACACCTTCAGTAACCACTCACATAACCAGATCAAAGATCAACACACCGATGTTTTCACGTGGTAAGACCCCTACGGGGAAA
>SNQJ01S0224523.1:0-10387 GCA_010110895.2 Picea sitchensis | reverse complement strand
CGTGAAGATACCAGGGGCATTGCAACCATTACCAATCCCAACACATATTTGGACAAACATTTCAATGGATTTTATCGTGGGACTCCCAAAAGAAGGAAAAAAATTAGTCATTATGGTGGTTGTTGATCCTCTTTCAAAAGATGCTCATTTTTTTGCCCTAGATCATCCTTTCACTCCTTCCTCAGGGGCCCAGGCCTTCATGGATCGTATCTTTAATCTACATGATATGCCCACTTCTCATATAGGGACCCCACATTCACCAGCGAACTTTGATAGGAACTATTTAAACTTCAAGGTACACAGTTGAATATGATCATTGCATATCATCCTCAAATTGATGATCAAATAGAAGTGGTCAACAAGTTCCTAGAAACCTATTTGAGATGTTTTGCTTGTGAAAAGTCACACTAATAGGCACAATGGATTATCCTTGTTGAATGGTGGTACAACACCACTTATCATGGAGCTACCGAAATGACACCATATGAAGTTGTTTATGGCAAAAAAACCCTATCAGTGGCATCCTATGTACCAGGAACCTCCAAGGTTCATGCAGTAGATAAAACACTTCACACCATAGAAGCCATTATCTGTATTCTCAAGGACAACTTGTTTATGGTGCAAAATCAAATGAAACAACAATTTGATGAACATGGATATGAACATTCTTTTAACGAACGGGCTCAAATGTTTCTTCTCCTGTAGCCTTATAAACAGACATCACTCAAAGATAAAGTTCCCCAAAAGCTAGCTCCCAAGTCATATGGGCCCTATTAGATCTTACAATGCATTGGTCAAGTCACCTTAAAGTTGGCTTTCCAAACCCACTCCAAGGTTCATATAGTTTTTCATGTGTCCTATTTGAACAAAGTTGAGGGATCAAATTGCAAAGTGCAGACCAACCTACCAGAACTTGATAAAGAAGGTTCCATTTCGCTCCAACTAGAAGTAGTATTGGATACCAAAAAGCGTCAAATGCACCAGCGCATGATCAATATAATATTGATCCAGTGGAAATATATGTAGCCAGAATATGCCACATGGGAACCATCAATGATTCTACAACAATTTCCTCTCCTTCAAGCTTGAGGACAATGTTGCTTTTGAAGGGGGAGGGCATGTTAGGGTCCTATCCAAACCCCCTTACTTAGAAACTTCATTAATATATGAAGCCACCTTCCTTTAATAAGGCCCATTAAATAGTTAGTTAATAGTCACTCATTGTAATAAAGGGTCCTTTTTAGTAATAAGGCCCAAATTAGTTGTCTGACCCTAATTATAAGGGCACAATATGTAGTTAAGATTCTCTACGGATGGTTATACATTGAGTAAAAGGTTTTGGATTGTTTTGTCAATAATTGTTAATGTATTTGGAACATTTCTATTGGAGGTTTTCCCCTTTAAGGGAAACTAAACATAGATCTCTATTTTTGCTTTTCAAAGAGATATTTCTTAGGCTTTATCTCTCTTTTCTCTTGTATTCTTGGCTTTTGCACTATATGTTGTGTGAATTTTCTGAAGTTTTGGGGTTAAGTGCACTAAATAAATCTAGCTAAATCTTCTTACATTCTAGAGAAATGCACATACCTCTGTGAGTCAACAACTATCTTCCCAAAACCAAAATTTCATGCAACTTTGGAGGTGTGAGACTCTCCAATAAGCTACAATATTTGACCTTTAGGATTATAGAGCTTGTCTAACTTGTAGAGCAACCTATCATAGAGATGATAATTATACTTATTGTCACCTTGAGTCTACAAAAACTTTTCCTTGTAGTTGTTGAAACACCTCTTTAAAGTCCTCATCTTCTATGTACACCTTTTTGTATGCATCATGGGTGAAAGGTTTCATGTGCATAAGAGTTCCCAAAGCTATGATCTTAGATGTGGGTGGCCTTGAGAACATGCATGTTAATTTATTAGTGTTTCCCTTCTTATATTTGATAATAATATGAAATTGGTATAAAAACCCTATCGAGTTGTGATGTATGGTTTGTTGAAGCTTACTCTAGGCCTAAAAATATTGCAGTGGTTTTTGCTCAGTGTGGATGATGGTATCCTTGTCCATCAAATAGTGCTTCCATTTATTAATAGCTTAAATCATAGCATAAATCTCATTGTCATATGTAGGGTAGTTTATTACTTTGCCATGGAACATTTTAGAATGATGGCATATCAACTTATTGTTAGGTTGTTTCACACTTGCGCGCATCCTTCTTAACACTAGGGGGTTTAGACCCAGGGTTCGTCCAGAGTTGACCAAAAAAAACCCCAAAGAATTGGCATATAAATCTTCAGTTGAGGCTAAAGAAATCCTCACCCAAGATGCAATAAGAATTGTAGAGACCAAATGGTATTGTGTCGGGGATGAAGGCATAAACATTAAAAGATCGATTTGGGTTGACATTCAGGCATTCCATAGCTAGCATTCTACTACTATGCACACACATATCCAAATACCACATGAGAAACACATGATAAAGCATAATCGTTGTAGATTTATTATTCTCCTCATTCCATCAAACACATGTGTGCATTAAGAAAAACATACTTGACAAAAACAAAGTCGCATGTCCTCGTTAGATAATTCCCCAGATTTACAATACATTGTACCATGCACATCCTTTCAAACCTTACACATATGATGCACTCGGACTTACAATTGGAAGAATTACAAAATTACAATACTATAGAGACTCAGAGTGAGCTCTTATACAACAGACCACAGTAATGACCAAGTGAATCAACCCAATACTAACAACAAATTTAGCAAAAATATCTTCTTTGATGTCCTTACTTCCTTTTATAGCCTTCTCGACTCTGGAACTCTATCTATGTCGATTATGCTCCACTTTCTCTATTGAATAACAACCTCGCACGCTTCAGCTACCTACCTACATTCCACATCTCCTTTCTAGAATTAGGGCAATCTTAATTGCCTCACCAACTCATCTTTTTTCTGCTCCACATTCCCTCGTGTTATTGGTAGTAATCATTTAGGAAGATTTCTTGGTGATTCATTTCTTGATTATGGCATGCCTCTTCTTGATTTGTGGTGTGCATCCAAAACTTAGACTGACAAGCATTTGGTAGACCTTGGAATTGGTGCGCGATATCAAAACTTGGTCTGGCACATCCATTTTATCAATCCTTGCACAGTTGCTTATGCACACATAAAAATGGAATGGGGGCACACAAATTCATTTGTGTGTGTGCGTGAGATTAACCTAAAAATTTGGGTGCCAATAGGCCCCCACCACTATTACATGTCTCAAGATCAAGGCCTTATCGGTCATAGAAGTCATTCTCTCTGATATACTATGTTGCTCAACCCAGGCTTCAGTGATCTCTTTTATTTTTGTTTCAATTGCTATCATTATAGCGGCGTGCTCCCTCGAAGGAAAAGAAGTCAAGTCCCACTTTTTTTGTGCAAATTTAACCTCAGCGGCACGAACTCTATCTTCAATTGTAGATACCTCGGGTGGATTTTGGAGATGGGTCCACAAAGTGAAGCCGCGGTCGACCAATCTGGAAAATGCTTCCACCTTACATTGGCCATTATGGAGAGTTTCTCAGGTCGAATTAATCATATGATGGAACCGAGTTGTTGTTGAACTAGTTTGGTGGATTGGTGGATGAAGAGCGATGAGTTGTGAATCTAAATTCTACAGGCGGGCCTTTACCATCGAGAAATTAAAACTAGGAGGAATATCGTGCCCTTGCGTGGAAGTATTGGGAATCTAATCATATACGTTATCCACTACCCCAAGGAGGTCGATGAACTTGAAAATTATCTCAGTGTATTGGGCTTAGGAGGTTGCATGTGTTGCAACCTTTGTTTCATACTTTTGTTGCAATACTTGGTGATCCTGAACTGCCTTTTTATAATGTTGTTGCATTTTATTATGCGCAACAATGTCCACTTGGTGTTGGAGTTGTCACTATGCATGAGCGCAACCAGACAATTGGTGTCACTCACCCAACTCAGAGAGCAAGGTGAAAACACAGTCACGTACCATGGGAGTTGGAATTGGCGCCAATGAGATACCACCTTTGTTGAGTTCAATTGTAAGTAGTGTTGGGGGTCCACTCTAAGGACCCAAACGGGGGTACTGGAATTGTTTCTAGAAACTTGCAGTTGTGGTGGGGTGTCTGATACAGATGTTGTTCCCCTGAGTTGTAAACAGAGATGACCGACGTTATGAATAGCCTCTGTGTAGATTTTTTTTGTAGCAACAATTGTATTTTTAATGCATCTATTATTGTGGTGACACCCAGTGTCATATGAACAAAACCCTAATGTGTTGAGGGAATGGTATTGTGGACAGTTGGACCAGTCCGATGTCATTTTGCACCGACTGGGGTGGACTGTGTTTTTTTTTGCGTGAGGCATCGGTCCTGAGGGAGTTTGATGAAAGTATCATCTTTAGATTCCCCCCACCATGGGGGACCGTGCGTTGTGTCTGTTGTCACACAGCCTTGGCCCGCTAGCGGTCCTGATTGCGCTTAGTGCATGTTTCTAGAGTGTCGATTTCTTCAGCAGGGATGGTTTGTAGGTGTGCAAACCATTCAATGATTCCTTGTTTGATGTCCTCTTATGTGATGCAAAATGGCAGTAGTACCATCACATCCCCCTGACCATCACTGGGATAGATGAACACGATATGAAAAGTATATTCTGTAACACCCCAATTAGAGTAATTAATGATTATAATTAAGGCAAATTAATCCATTAATGTATTAAAATTTAATTAATTAATTAAATCATTAATTTATCTAAGTCAATTAATTATTGAACTAAATAGATTTTATCATTTATTTATTTATTCTTTTTAATTAAGAAATGCAACATTAAATGAATTGAGTATTTTATTTGTTTTAAGGGTAGGTATGAATTTATGGCAAAGGATAAGGGGAGATAGAAAATTGATGATGGGGAGGAGTCGATGGATGGAGGGATAAGAAAGAGGGAGTTGGACTTTCGAAGGGGGATTCGAGAGAGGAGGAAGAAGAAATCTGGGAGAGGAGAAATTGTTGCAAACTTTTGTGGGTTTTTACTAGTGGACTGGTGTTGTTGGGATTTTGGGCTCGAAGGCCAGGAAATCTGATTTCCTAGAGCTAGGGATCCGAAGAGGCTTTGTTCCTAGTTGGCGGGGAGGAAACAGTTTCAGTCAGTGGTCTAGTAGTAGTGGATAAGGGAGCAAGGACTTAACCAGCTAGAATTTCTAGGTATTTTTTTAGTGGATTTATTCAGTTGATTTCTTATAAATATTTTAAATTGATTGTTCATATTATTAGTGAGTTCATTCCTTCAAGTTAAATTTGCTAGAAATTATCACAATTTTAGAAATCATAATTAGTTTTATTACAGCAGAATCAAGTTTTATTCCTAATTCCTTCCACGGATACAGAAGTTAAATTTAGAAACAGAAAATTACCATTGTAACAAAATCAAAATTTACATTGATAGCATGATTTATGTACCATAATTTCACAGGATAAAACTTGAGACCCTCCAGGAGAGGGCCATTACATTTGGTATCAGATCTCGGTTTCAAAACTGAAACCTAGGGCTTACCCACTCTCTTATGTCATGAAAGTATGGTATTTGTTCAAAAAAAAAAATGACCCAGAAACCCTAAGTAGACTACCCATAAGAACTTTGAAGGAGTGTACAGATTACCTAGAAGAACCCAATGAGAGAAGAGATAGTGTAGCAGCCACCTATCCACCTATTTTAGCCACCTGTACACTTATAAAAGTCCTCACCTGTAAAAATAAAGAAAAGAGACAGAGAATTAAGAATGTTAGAGAAGCTATATATAAACATGAAATAGATTTATTTAACATATTAAAGAAATATGAAAACCATATATATATAATGTTGGCTATTATATTCGGGCTTAAAAAAAAATGTAATGTCCCTCTCCTAGAGGGCCTCAAGTTTTATCGTGTGAAATTATGGTACATCCATCATGTTATCAATGTAAATTTTGATTCTGTTACAATCGTAAGTTTTTGTTTATAAATTTAACTTTTGTATCTATGGGATGATTTAAGAACAAAACTTGATCCTGGTGTAATAAAACTAATTCTGATTTCTAAACCAGTAATCATTTCTAGCAAATTCAACTTGAAGGAATGAACTCACTAATAATCTGAACAATTAGTTTACAATATTTATAATAAATCAACTTAATAAATCCACTATAAAAATACCTGAAAATTCTAGTTGGTTAAGTCTGTGCTCCCGGAGAGAATATTATAATCATATTATTTTTTTTCGCTTGCGCTAGGGTTGCAGGTCGCTTCAGCGTGCCCCTGAGGCCTCTGCGCCCTCTCGATCGATCTACGGTTCCCTTTCAGACCATGGAAGCTCCTGGAGATCCCGATCTTCCCCCAGAGGTTCTCGCTTTCAGAACCATGATTGCATCTGGCCCTAAGCGTCCGCCCACAACTACCCAGCAAAATTTTGTAAGGAAAATGGAATCAATCCCCACGGTGGCCCTGCCGGAAGAAGAAACATGYAAAGCAACCTTGAACTTGGCCGAGAGAGGTCTCATAGGTCAGTTTACGGGCCTCTGGCCTTCTCCCAAATCGGTGGAAGAGTGGACTCAAAGGAACTGGAAGCCATTGATCAAAGAGGGAGTCAAGAGCTTCTTCGTAGGAAAGGGTTTCTTTGTGTTCGTCTTCGAGAACTCGGATGACAGAGGAGTAATCTTCAGAAATGGGCCATACTTTATGGGTCCTTAGGGTCTTTATCTAAACAAATGGACTCTCGATTTTGATCCCACCCAAGACGATCCCTCTGTCGTTCCGGTCTGGGTCAGGCTCCCTCATCTACCTCTCCACTGCTGGAATCAAAAATCCCTTCATATTATTGGCAACGCGTTGGGAAAATACATAGACCACGCTGCAAGAAAGGATCAGTATTCATGTGCTCGTATCTGCGTAGAAGTGGATTTAGAAGAGGGGCTCCCAGAAGTGATCAATCTCACCGTAGCGGGGTGGACGCATGTTCAGGAGCTGGATTACGAACAGCTACCTTTTAAATGCAGACATTTTCATGAGCATGGACACTTTGCAAAGCATTGCAAGAAGAAAGCCGAGGAATTAGTAGATAAACAAAATGGGGAACAATGGACCCTAGTTCAGAAAAATGCAAACACAAAAAAAGGCAAAGGTAAAGGCCATTTGATCGGAGGTCCCAGCAGCTCCAGAAACGGCCAAGAAATGGAAGCAACTCCAAATGGGACAGAAAGTGCTAAGCTCAATCAAGCAAAACTAACCGAGGATAATGAGGAACAGGCAGACGCACCACCTTCAAACAAAGAGGGAGGGGAAGCAAAACATACTGAAGTCAATCAAGGCAGCCCCTCCAATCCTTCATACGCAGAAATCGCTAAGAAAAAACTAGAGGAAAGCTCAGGTTCTTCATAAGATGAAACCTTTGAGCGACCTTCGAAAAAAGAAGGAAGGAAATCCCGTAAAGAAAAGAGGGAGGAAGAGGCAGAAAGGCACAAAACACAAGGAAGTCAGTCTACAATAGAAATGTCTATTGGGCGAAATATCAGACCAAGGCCTTCCAAGGGAGGTCCCAATCCCCCCCCCCCCTCAAGTAAATAATGAAACTTGTTTCTTGGAACTGTAAAGGACTGGGGAATCCCTCCAAAATAGAAGCAGTCAAGGACCTTTTGAAAGCATATCCCTCAGACATTCTCATGCTCCAGGAGACCAAATTAGAAGGGAAAGCCCTTCTAGAGATTAGTAGATCAAAGTGGAACAAAAGATCAGGTAAAGCAGTCAGTTCAAGGGGGACCTCCGGAGGGCTGGCAACTCTTTGGACCGAAGACATATTTCACCTGAACAAGCATTACAAAACCCAGCATTGGATTTTCATGGAACTGAAGCACAACGCAAGTAAGTTGACTATCTCTCTTTTCAATCTGTATGTACCTGTATCCTACGCTGAAAAACAAGAATGTTGGAACTCACTATCGACCTATTTAGAGGAGAACTCTCCCATCAATATCATCATAGTTGGGGATCTTAACATTGTTAGGAAAGAAAAAGAGAAGAGGGGAGGATCCAACAACAGAGACCCCATGCTAGTCAAGGTAGAGGAGATCACGCAGTCTTGGGACCTTTTAGACTTCAACCACGTTCAAGGCATGTATACTTGGACCAATAATAGGGTGGGACCTGACCATATTTATGCCCGTTTAGACCAATTTCTGGTGCAAAGCTCCATAATGATGAGCAAAAAGATCATCATCACCAAAATTCTGCCAAAACTTACCTCAGACCATAAGCCAATACAGCTGCTCTTGGAAGAAGAAGAAGACCTAGGCCCTATTCCGTTCCGATTCAGCCCTTTATGGATTGAGAGAGATGGTTTTTTAGAGACAGTAAAAGCAGCATGGGCCAATTCCGTCTCTGGATCTTCAAGCTATGTTTGGGAGCAAAAGATGAAAGCCACAAAACAAGCATTGAAGGACTGGATAAAGAAACCAGCCCCTACCCCCACTGATCAAAGAAGAGAAGCAGTGCAGACATTGCAAACCCTGCAAACAGTTATGGAAAGCAAAGAAATTACAACAGAGCTGTTGGAAAAAGAAATAAAAGTGCAACGAACCACATATCAATATTTTCGAAAGGAGGAAGAATATTGGAGACTTAAATCTAGTAGTCTCTGGCTGAAGGCTGGGGATAGGAACACCTCCTATTTTCATCGGCAATACAGAGCGAGACTGTCCAGGAACCATATAGCAGAAATAAAAACAGTGGATGTCCAAATATGCAAAGGTTTCAACCAAGTCAAAGCGGCAGCAGAATCCCATTTCATGAATTTATACAAAGAATACATTCAAATTAATGATGAGGAAGTTGTTGACCTTCTCTCCAATATCCCTTCCCTCATCAGTCCAGAAGACAATGAATTACTCTGTAGACCAACTACTGAGGAAGAAATCATTAACGTAATCTGTTCCATGGAGGAAGATAAGGCACCTGGGCCTGATGGATTTACAATCCACTTTTACAATCTTGTTGGCATATTATCAAAGATGACCTCCACAAAATGATAAGTGGGTGCATGAAAAAAGTAAAGGTTGGTGGAGGAACCAACTCCACATATCTCGCATTAATCCCTAAAGACTCCAACCCTGAAATATTTGCAAGATTCAGGCCCATTTCGCTGTGTAATGCATCATACAATATCCTGGCATAATTATTAGCAAACCGGATCAAGCCATTGCTAAAAAGACTAATCTCCAGCTCTCAAGGTGGATTTGTCGAGGGCAGGCATATACTGGATAATGTAATCCAAATTCAGGAGATTATACACACAAGCATACAGCGACAAGAGAAAGGAATGCTGATAAAATTAAATATGGTGAACGCATTTGACAAAGTCAATCGCTCGTTCATGTGCAAGGTTCTCCACGCCTTTGGCTTCTTGCCTCACTTTGTTCAGATTATTAAAGCCTGCATTGATAAACCATGGGTCGCCCCTTTAGTCAACGGCTATCCAACAAAAATTTTCCAAGCACAGAGAGGCATCAGGCAGGGATGCCCTCTCTCCCCCTTCCTGTACATATTAATGGTGGACTCCCTCAGCCGAAAGCTAATTGCAGAAAGGATAGCTGGCAACATACCGGACCTCAAATCATCCAACGAAGCAGAACCTTTAAACCACGTGCTCTTTGCAGATGACTCCCTTCTTCTCAGGGGAGCATCCATAAGAATATCCAAAGCATTCGACTCGGTCCTCAGAAATTATTGCAGAATCACGGGAGCTCTAGTTAATGAGAGAAAAAGTGAAGTTTTCAGCTGGAATTTAAGCCAGTCCGAACTCACAGGTATCATTGCCATCCTTGGGTTCAAAGGCCACGCTAATTGGGACAGGATTAAATATCTTGGTCTTCCTATCATCTCTGGTGGCAATAAAAGATCGCTCTGGAGCGATATCATATCTAAAATCAAAACCAAAATCGCTGCGTGGGGAGGCTACTGGTTGACTAAGGGAGGCAAAGTCATTTTAATTAAATCTGTGTTGTCGGCGCTTCCTATATACCAGGCAGCTTTCCTCCTAGCACCCCGATCCGTGACGGAGCAGATCTCCAAGCTCCTCAGAGATTTCTTGTGGCAGGGAGGGAAGGGAAATGAGAATAAACTTCATCTGGTGAACTAGGACGTGGTTAAAAAACCCACGGTAGAGGGCGGATTGCAAATCAGGGACCCTATACTCGCCAATCTAACGTTAGGAGGAAAGATATTGTGGACGTTGATTCATGAGCCCGCGCATCCGGTGAGTGCTACTCTGCAAGCTAAATACGGGGTCAATAACTCTCTTAGCAACCTCCAAAGTGATAGCTCAGCTAATTGTA
>SNQJ01S0224522.1:0-10741 GCA_010110895.2 Picea sitchensis | reverse complement strand
TTGAAAATTCACTATTTTCTATCCCTAAGTGTAAATTATATAGGTAAAAACTATAGCTGACGCTACAACCGAGAGTAAATCACAGTATTGTGCCACAAAAATCGATAGAGTAAGTGGATATGATTTAATGATATAAATCAATTTAATATAATATTTTTTTAAATAACATTTTTTAATAAAAATAAATAAATTGCCCATGCAAACAATATAGAAAATAAATTAATTCAGTATAATTAGTTTAAATTGCAAACAATATAGAAAATAAATTAATTTAGTATAATTAGTTTAAATCTTTCATAGTTTCAAATTTATGAGGAGAAGGATTAAATCATTCCAACTACAAGTTTATTTTAAAGTGTTAAAATTGAGGAAATGTTTTTACTTGGAGGATTTGACCCTTTCACTTATAAAGCTAGAGTTAAAATGGATCTAAGTTGTTGATAATTTTTTACCAATCTACACGAGTTAAATCATGGATCAACAATACACTCTTGAAAATGTCAAAATTAGGTAAATTAGATGTATTGAATTCTCACCAATAAGCACAATTCAACCATTTTAGAAAAATATATAATTAAGACTTTGCTAGAGTTGAGAAATTCTGATACACTCATTCTAACAATTGAAATGTGTAACACCTAAATATAAATCTTGCCCTCACGTGAAATTTATGTTTATATTAAAAGTTATAGTGTATATAAATGACCAAGTATATCCATACTAGAAAATCATGTACAATTTTTTCATGATCTATTTCTGGTGCACTTGTCATAGTCACTTTCAAGTTTTAGCTCTTAAGATGTCCTTCCAAAGACATTGATCTAGTTTTTCATGAAGAAAAAAAGTGCAATAAATAGCTCAATACCCTCTTGAGTGCTGAAAATAAAATGAGCATTTAATAATCCTTTAACATGATAAGAAAACTTTAATACTCTAAAATTGAAGTAAGATCTATACTTATTACATAATTGGAAGACTCATTTCCATCTTTATAATATTTATGATGAACATAACGAAGAATAACAAGGGTTACATAGGCTCTAAAATAAGCTCCACGGGAACCATGGAAATTTATCTCTCTAATATTTTGTATCAATATAACAAAATTACAAAAGGGTTACATAGGCTCTAAAGAAAATTAGTACCCTAAATGGATAGTGCAAAATAAGCTCCAGAAGAGCCATGGAAATCTCTCTCTGTAATATTTCTTATCAATAAAATGAATAACAACAAGGGTTACATGGGCTCTAAAAAAAATTAATAACCTAAATGGATAGTATAAAATAACTTCCACAAGAGCCACCAAAAATTTGTGATGGCACAATTTACTTGACGGATTGACTAATCTTCTTTTTTTCACAACAATTAAACATATATCAACCCAAACCGCAATAGAAAGAACTTAAAAAGAGAGATCTAGTATCTAATCAGTGTTTTACATAGATATGAAATGATAAATTGAATATTAAATCTTGATATACTGCAAAACATTTAACAACAAGAGATTAAAAAAAGAGATCAAATACCAATACTCATTACATTAGATAAAAACAAGAACAATTTGGATCAAACATGGAACCTAATTTGATCACTTTTGTTTATATCCATGCTAAAATTGATAAAAGGAAATCTTGTTACAAAATATTACTTATAAAACACTATTGAATATACCATAATATGTCAAAAATTAAAGAAATTATTTTAATATAAATAATTAGTACAACCTAAAAAAAATCCTAAAATTTAGCATTTTAATTATATTTTACTTTAAAAAATATCCATTCTCAAAAATTGAAGAAATTATTTTAATATAAAGAATTCCTTAAAGAATTCCTCCAACCTAAAAAAAACTCCTAAATTTTAGCATTTTCACTGTATTTTAGCTTCAAAAAGTATTCATGGATTATTATTTTTAAACACAAATATGATTCCAAATTCCCCTTTTCCCCTTGAAAATAGGAAAATATGATTCATCATCCTATATAGTGTTTGGCTATTTATATCTAAAAATAGTAATAGGGTTATGAGATAAGGCGAAATTAAAATTTCACCTTTTGGCTATAATTTGCCCCTAAAAAATACCTTGCTCTTGAGAGTGCTTGGTTTGGAGCTGATTTCACTCTATTCATTCAATTCAAGTCGGATGGGAGTCAACTTTGGGTGCTACGAGCCAAGTGCAAGCTATTCTTCCTTCCCAATAAGATATTCTTAGATGATGGTCTCACCCAATCCCAAGTTGCAGAACTAAAACACTCCAGGGAATTGGTTGCAACAACATGATAGACAGGGAAATGTGTAGTCATTCGTAACCTTAGGGTCGTCATCCAGGATTCCCCTCCCCCTGGATACTCCCAGGCTAAGGTCTCTAAATAAAGGTCTTGTTAGAGGAGGCGACAGGGCTCGGGTATTTCACTAGGTTGTTGGAACGGGAATGAATCATTTTGGTCATATACGGGCATGCTACCAGATGGTCTTAGTACATCCAATGTTCTCTTTATCACTAAGACCCATGTGAGTCATGTCCAGACACTCTCAAACATAGCAGGTTATCATTGGTTTTTTACTTGATGACGAGAGACGAAATCTTTGGGTGGTGTTAGAGGTTGAGGTGGAGTTGCCTTCTTGATCAGGGACTCCTTCCAGTATAGGGTTTCTCTTGTGGGTTTAGATGAAATTGCTAGGTTAATGTGGATACAACTCAGTGGATTTACCTCCCTCCCCAAAGACATCTATGTGGTAGTTTGTTACTTCCCCCTATGTCATCTCAGTTTGTTATTCGCAGTGACTTGGATGGAGGCCCTCGTATGGACTTGTACACTAGCATCATTTAGTACTCAACGATGGGGGATTTCATCCTAATGGGCGACATCAATGCCCATACCCAAGCCCTTCAAATCCTTCTCCATGACCACTCACATGACATGTTTTACATCCAGGAAATAAATCTAGATTCAGTTGGACTCCAGCGGACATTGAATGATGCATCTCGTCCTCTTACAGGTTAAGGCAAACACCCATTGCATCTTAGAGGATCCCGTGAGCTATTGATCATGAATGRCATATCCTACTTTCCTRAGTCTCACTTCTTCACTTGTCGACCTCGTAGTGGAGGTGCGAGAGTAGTCGATTTTGTCTTTACCATTCAAACTCTACTCCCCTTCATCCATCGCTTCTCATTGATTCCCCTTGCCTTAGTCGACCATGCTCTTCTATMTTTCTCCCTTCAGGTYGACACCCCCTCTCCCCTAACCCCCCTCCTTATGGCCCACCTCAAACCACATTTTTCTTTGAGGAGGGTGATCTCGACATCTTTACTTCCCATCTCTTCCAAAGGATCCCACCTAAGTCCATGTTCTCTCGCATCGCTTTTGTYGATGCCAAATACACCTTACTTTCATCCGCCATTTGAGAAGTCATTTTTTAGTCCTACACCCATCACACCAAATCCACCTCACCTTCCCTAAAAACTAGATCTCGTCCCATGAAAAAGTTGTATGAAAATGATTGCAAACTCCTTCATTTCCCAATGGAGACATGATTTGAGTGCTTCCCTTATTTGTTCCCCTAAAAATTTCTAACGCACCTTCTTACTCTCCACTCTTCTCTTCCTCGAGACCCAAAATCCATGTTTACCCATACATCCTCCATGTATGATGTCCTTAGATAACCCTCAATCCAGGTCATCTACCCCCATTTTTCTTGCCACTTGTTCTCCTACGGGGATACCAGGGAGGTCATTTGGATGAGGAAGGGTTTCAAGAAGAGATTTTCAAGTAGGGCCTTCATGCTATAGATAACAACCTAGCCAACCTTTTCGACCATGTAGTTTTCATGGCCTTTCCATTGTCTTGGTCATATCACATTAATCATCTGATTCACAAATCGGGCTCTAGTACAAATCCCAACAACTATAGGATGAACATGGTAGGCCAAACCTTTTCTAAACTTTATGTTACGACCCTGCATTTGAAGATTTCTAGGGAGCTTGAGAGGAGGAAACTGAAATCCAGAGGAGAGGATGGATTCGGACTTGAGCACCAGACCATTGACCACATCCTTACACTCTAGGCCATCATTGAGGAGGCACGACAACACTCTTAGAAATTTTATTGTTTTTTTGTGGACTTTCGAAAACCTTTTGACTCCATACCCTGGGAGGCCTTGTTCTAGAGACTCAAAGATATTGGTATCTTTGATACCGCACTGACCACCATCATGCGCCTTTATGAGTTAGTTCTTGGTCATATACGCAGAGTATAGGGGATTTCAGATTTTATCAGGAGTGTTATCACACAAGTTGTAGGTTGGGAAAAGCCTGACCCAAACCACAAAATGGAAACAACTTAGAGAACACCTACCCACTCTCACCTTAGGCGGGTATTCTCGTCACTTTAGAGATGAAGAATCACCTCAAGGGGGGAATCTCAGTGACCCTAGGGGGAATGAGATGGAATGTGAAGAGATGAAGTAAATTCCCCCTAAAGGTCAAGATAGAAGTTGTGGAAATGCTTGGGGAAGAGTCTTAGTGGTATCCAATGGTTTCCAAGAGACAAGAACACCTGCAAAGAATGTTGTACCTGCCCGAGACAAAAGAACAAGCCAAGCATATATGTATAATGTTAGGTGGACAAGCAAGTTAATTGTGTTGTCCCTAATTGTTGTAGTAAACAACAATGTATATCAGCAAAGAAATAAGTATTAAAGTTGCTAAACAATTGCTAAAAGTCCAATGAATTATGYTAGAGATGAGTTACATAAATACTAGTGATACTCAAGAATGAAAACACAAGACTTTAGCAATGTAACAAGGTTGTAATAAAAAGTATTTGCAGAGATATTTTGCAGCCTTGTGGCTGTAACAAACAATTTATTACAAAATAAAATMCATCCACCAAAACTCACAAAGAATCCACCCAAAAGTTGTGCTAGGCCAAGTAGATTTGTGTGGCAGAATCTTAGCAACTTTTGACGGTGGAAAGACAAGTTATGAATAGAAAAGTGTTAGGGTTTATGCAGCCCTAATGGCTGTAGATGAAGTTTTATAACAGCAGAAATAATTACTTGAGTAAATATGATGCCCTAGTGGCTCAACCAAGCATATATAACAAAGAATTGATTCCAACTTAGACAACCTTCAAATCATAAAATTTCACGTTAACCAATGCAATATTTGATTTCTCCAATGCAATTATACTAGTGCCTTTAGCTATTGGGTTATGGAGTCAAGTAAACAAAGATATAAATAATGCTATCTCCTTGGGGGTTTAAACCCTATTACTCCCCAAGGTAAGCAAATTCTAAGCTAGGAGATACTAGAAGTGTGTAAGCCCTTTTACTTCTCCTAGTAAAACCTTGTGCAACAAATAACTTCTAGAAAAAATGATAGATAATGGTGGGGTTGTAAATCCTTATACCCCCGAAGAAATCTAGCAAATCAAACTTGTAACTAAGCAATGAAGCATCAACAAGATAAATCCTTACCTAGTTCAAGAAATGACAAGATAAACCTCCTCTTACTAAGATAAATCCACCATACATGCCAAAGAAAAACTCCAAGAAGGGTAGTGCATTGCTTCTTCCACCAATAGCATAAAGAAACCAAGACAAAAGCACAAGAGAGAGAAGGTTTCCCAAGGAGGGCGCAAATTTCAGCCTAATACTTCTCAGAATGGGAGAGTTATGTCATGAAATAAGATTCGCGTGATCTCTATTTATACTAAGACTCTAAAACATAGTTTGTCAACATTCAAAGGGTAAAACATAAGATAAGGGGTCAATAACCCTTATCTTACCCCTTAAACCAAAATATAATATTTAATTTTCACTTTTTGCACATTAGAAACCCCAAAACAAGATGATGTCGCCCCTTTAGGGGACGTTTTGGCACTTGGAGCAAGTCGTTGGAGTTGGGGAAGCATGGCTAGGCCTCCAAAGGCCACTTATCATTCATCCAAGCATCTTCTTCATGGTTCAAAGCCTTCTTCCTTCTAAACGTGCCATGTGTCAATGAGAAATACCTCCATCACCACCAAACCCTAGCCCTAGGTGACATCAAGCCTCAAGAAGTGACATTTTGCCCCTCCTAGGCAAGTCATTTGGCATGTGAGGGCTAGGTCATGTCTTCCAAGGTGTCTTCTAGGCCTCCAAAGGCAATTCATCATGATTCGGCATGTGGGCCCATGGCATCCTACTTGTGGGCTTCAAGCCCCATGGAAGCCCAAGCTAGGCTTGTTCCTCCAAAACTGTCCATCAAACAAGGTCCTGCAAAACACATGTGTACGCCCTCCAAAGATATCAAGTCAAAATATCATGGCAAGTGAAAACCACATCTAATAAATAAGGCATCTAAAAATGTGCATCAAAACTACCTCATCAAATTAAACAAATGCTCAAAGACCCTATACAATTGACCAAGTTTAGGTATGGGAGGGGTGTCATAAAAGTCCAATTGGGTAAACCAAAACCCTCAAGTAGGGGATGCTCCCAAGGGTGCCCCTTCAAGGTCATGTAGTGGATGATGAGGTGGATAGGGATTTAAACTTCATAGGTCAATGGGTTTCATGACATACAAGGGCTCGTATTGTCTCATCTATGGGTGCCTTTGTAGAGGGTATGTTGCACCTTCGTTTTCAATGCATCCTTTTTCCAAGCCCATTCATTGCCTTTGATTCTTTTAGGATGTTTCTAGGTTGAAGCCAAGGTGGGGCTTCTACCTAAGCAATAAAAATTGTTCCCACCTTGACTCTACCCTGGTCACATCATGCATGCTTTCCCAAATTGGGAACATGTGTGGGGCTTCTACCTAAGAATTAAAAATAGTGCCCACACATGCCCCTCCCTAGTTGGCATTTGTTATTAGTTATTCTTTCACAGGTCACATCGATTCTTATTAGAAACATTTCATTGTCCTCGAAATCCTTGGGTGAGCATCTAGAAAGTTAATGGTTTGGATTTTATCTTTTGCTAGCGACAACCCTCTGGGCCTTCAGCCCCTTCTTCCCATGAGATGAGGTACATTCCCTTCTTGGGTCAGTAAAGCCAAAGGGCCTAGAAGAGGGTAATGTGATGGGAATGCAAATGAGTGGAAAGTAATAAGTATGGTCAGGAATAATACGATGACCCTTCAAGGGACCCCTAGTTACACCCCTTCCCCAAAAGTTGGCCACTTACTAGGAAATCGATGACACTCACCAAGGTGAAACAGGGTCAAAAGAACAATGTCCAAGCAAACATTATATAAACAAAAGTAGACTCAATACAACATGCTTAAAAGCCTCAAATATTAGGGTAATTACCTGCCACAATACCTGACTTGAACCGCATGGAGCAAGACCCATGTGCCTTCGAGAAGCTAGCTGGTGTGGTGGATGTGTTGATGATGGATCGAACTGTGGTGATAGAGAAAGCTTCCATATGTACAAGTGGACACTACTAGTCATGTGGTCTTTTGACACTCCATGTCTACAATCTAAGGGCCTCGACACATCATCTCCTTAGTTATCCCACAAAATGGGAACAACAAGGAGTACCATTGGGGTCAAACAAGTTTTCCCCTTGTCCCCCACATTGTTTGGTATCTACATTAATGAGTTGGATTCCTTCTTGCATGAGCACATCTAGGATGGATATGGGTGCCTCCTCCACCATGTCCTAATTTCTATCTTGCTTTCACTAATGATGCGATCCTTTTAGCCTCATCCCATGAAGGGTTGCAAATACATCTAGATTCCCTAACCCTCTTTTGTGACCTTCAACAATTGACGATCATCCTGGGTCAAAACCAAGGTATTGATCTTTAATGGGTCAAAGAAGACCTTATTTTATCACCATTTCTTCTTCAGAGGAGAGGAGAATGAGATCATTTGCACGCATACTTATTTGGTAGTATTATTCACAAGACCTCTCTTCAATTGGTGCCATGCACTTCATCCCCAAGTCAACAAGGGATATGGTTACCTAGCCCTTCTTGAGAGGCAGTGTTTCCAAAATCATTTCCAAGACATATCGTCCAGGATGTTGCTCATGAATACTCTTGTTCGACCCACAGTTTTATACGATTCTAAGGTGTGGGACTTGGTTTACTATAATTCAATTAGTATTTAGTAAAGAGAATACAGATCATCCTCCTTTACTGCATTATTAGGTGCAAGCAGATAGTCCCTGTTGTGGTGGGAAATCCCCCTACGAACTAGCACTTAGGGTTATATTATGCATGCAGATAAGACCGAAAGAATCCTACTTTCTACTGTTGTCCCAGACCTAATCCCCATTTCTTTTAAGCAAACACATGGTTAAACGAACATACCTTGTTTCGAACATTCGATGTTGATCCTTCTTCACGCTTGATCGCTTATTAGCAGCTATCCTCCCAAGGCTGACCTGCGTACAAAACAAGCAACAAACTCTACATGCATTTGTTCTACAGATTAATGGGTTAGAGATTCAAAAATATATTCACTAAGCTATGAAGAACTCATATAGTGGGACGGGAAAATCATTTCTTTATTATTAACTTTAATGAATCAACTTACAATGTCGAGACTGGCCACCGCTCCGCGAACCTGATCCTAGGCTCCTCTTCAACTGTCCTCCAACTTCTTTGCTCTGTATCTCTTCTTGCACAAGGATGGCTAAAGGGTCGAGACAATGGGAATGTGCAATTGGCTAGAGTTTCTTTACTATTCTTCTCCTCTTCCAAATGGGACCCCTAACCCTTCTTTTATAGGCTAGAAGAAGCTAGGTATTTGGACGAAACCTCGGCCATGCATGGCCGAGAGTTTCAGTTAACTCACCCAAAGCTGTGTGTTCCGTTGGCAACTTTCCTTTTTTCATGCTTTTGTAGGTACACGCGGGTTGTTTTAGGTTAGCTAGTGTGTACACGCGTGCAGTAATGGAGTAGGGCGCATGGGCCCTTATAAAAGAGGTTTTTTAAAGAGTTGTTCAGCAGTGCTTTGGCAAAGAAGGGATCTGAGATGGCCTGATGCCAGGTAAGCATGTATGGTGCAAATTAGGGTTATAACAGATGCCCCCTAATGTGTGAGGTCAGAAGAGCATCTGATGGCCGAAATACATTACCAATCTTTACTGATGTGTCGAACAAGTGAGCCCAGGGACCAGGAACCGGGAGGCGTCATCTGCAAAATAACAAATGTCTCACCGAGGCGGGCATACCCATGCTCAGGATAAAATAGAATCATGGCTACCAATCAAATACACTATAGATCCATGTCAAATAACTATATAAAGTGTAGCCACGAACAATACACAGCGGAGCTACATCTCGAAATAAAAAAGATATACATATAGAGTATCCATCTTCTAGAAGTTGATACGGCTTGATGGCTGGAGATGAGGTCTTCAGAGCTCGAGCAACAACTTCAAAATCTTGAAAAATCAAGGTAGGAGTGTAATATGAGTGTACGACTACACTACCCAGAGGTCTTCGACGGCTTGTCGGTCATGGACTAGAGAATCTTGATGATCAGACTGAAGGCTTCATTGATTTCGAACAAAGACTTGATTGGATGTTCAAGATGGCCGGGTATGAGGGCAAGAGACAAATTGCAGAGGGTCCGACTCAGGCTTGGTAGAAACTTCCCTTGGACAACAGCACGACAAATGATGTGACTTAGGCAACATGGCATTAATCATAAGTTTACGAAGCAGGAGGGAACACAAACTCTCCATATGTTTGGAAGAATAACCAAACGGAGGAGGACACAACTCTATGTAGCGAGAATAGCTTCCTAAGGTCGTATTACATCCCATAGTTTGACGAACAAACGGACAGATGTGCTTTAACCAAGGGCAACTCATTATGTTGCCAATAAAGAAAATACTTTTCCCTTCCTCTTTTTGGGGTATATTTGAATTTTTTTTTTGTCTTTTTCAATGATTTTGGAAAAAAGAATATAGGAATGTTATGTTACAATGGAGGAATGAGTGTGACAAACATACAAGTTCAAGGCACAAGGACAAGAATGATGTTCAAAATAATGATACTTGGGAAAAATCCTCCGGGGGCCAAGGGTGTTAAGACGTAGAAGCAAAGTGCTACAAGGCTGGCGTATAAGGTATGCAAACGCAGTTTACAAAACACACAATGGTAACGTCCTTCGATGTAAGTTTAACGAGCCCAGGGAAGGTAAGCTCAGTGGTTTTTCATATTTAGAGAGTCTGAAAAAACGTAAAAGGAGACTCCATTGGGGTACCTTTTTCGAAGATAGTCTAGTCGGTTTGAAAAAGGGATAAACTAGCACCGACAAGACGTTTATTCAAAACCATTTTAACGAGTGTGAGAAAGACAAGATCACTCGGCCATTTTTTCATTTTTAAGGAGTCTGAAAAAAACTTAACTATGGACTCCGTCAGGAATGTTCTTCTGGACCAGTTTAACGAGTGTGAAAGAATAAGGTCACTCGACGATCTTTTCAATTTTAGGGAGTCTGAAAAGAGATTAACTATGGACTTCGTGGGGGTTCCTTTTTCGTAAATTTAGTCCCGCAGGCCCGAAAAAGGGGTAAAATGATACCTGAGAGTACTCTTCTAGAGAACTGAAGTTCCATAGAGTATACCTTTGTTCGTACAGTCGACCGTCCGGACCGAAAAAGGGGTAAACTACCGCCGGACAGACGTGACTTCAAATTTCAGTTTAACGAGCGTGAAAGGCCACAAGATCGCTCGACAATCTTTTCAAGTTTAGAGGGTCTGAAAAGGGCTTAAAAGAAGACCTGTTATATCT
>SNQJ01S0224520.1:0-14774 GCA_010110895.2 Picea sitchensis | reverse complement strand
GGCTTCTAGCTAGTGAGCCCAGCATTGGGGGTTTTGAGGGTTTTGACTTGACAAACCCTAGAGGACGATTCGGTGGTGAAAGATTCCACCTAGCTTGTCCCAAGCTTGGTCTCAGAGATGCAATACTCTCCCACACCATTCTATTTCTTTTCTACATCAGTGCAGGAGGGTTCTACACCAGCCACAGACACAGGAAGGAAGAGGGGCGCACCATTGGGGGTTTCCAGCAAGGGGGGTGCACCATTCTTGAGGGAAGGTTCGTTGTAGGAGTTTGAGAGGGCTCTTGGACATTTGAGCATTTGGGTTTTACTTGCAGGGCCTTAGCCATGATTTCTAGTGCCTCTTGAGAGAGCTTTATGGTTCAGATTATTTCCTAGAGCAGTAGGACAAATTGGAGAGGAGGGCATTTTTGAGATTCAAATCTACTCGGTTTGGAGGAGTTATCCATAGCATTTCGGCCTGAGACTTCGGGAGGGGGATCCTATCACCCCGATTTATCATTTGGCCGAGTTTGGAATCATTTGAAGACCTCCTTCATCAGGGCCGAAATTGTAGGGTTTGACAGTTTTAGGAGGGCACAGCTTACTTGGAGGATTTAGCATTTAGAGGAGTTTCCCTTGGTATTTCGGTTTGAGATTTCAGGAGGGGCTTCCATTCATCCCGATCTACAATTCGGCATCCTCAGCATAGCATTTGGAGGTCCTTGATAGTAGGGCCGAAATCATAGGGTTTGACAGTTTCAGCAGGGCGTAGCATCTTCTAGCTTGGGGGTTGACACTTCATACGGCCCAGATCTCTCTGATATTGGTATTCTTGGTATATTCAGCTTTTGGAGGATTATTGTAGTCTTCTTTTGGAGCATTTTGTAGCGGCTTCTATTGTCTATATTCTTAGCCATTTGTTGAGCATTCCAAATCGGCATCTTCATTGTAGCAAGTTCTTCTATTTCATGAATAAAAGCAGATGTGAGATGTTTTGGCTTGTCTATCATATTGCATATGCTTGAGGTATGTTCCATGATTATATATTCTTGTTTATTGTTGCAAACACATATAAAGTCATCAACATAAACCCTAAGGCCGAAATCAAGAGGCCATTTTGCAAGTAAACACATGTAAACAAGTAGGTCGGCAAAGTGTTTGACAAAATACCACAACCAGAAAAAGTTTTAAAAGACACCCAAAACCGTGATGTTCCTTGCATCTTGGCTTGGGACCATTACAGTGGTATCAGAGCTTAGATTCCTGCCAGCTAGTGGGGATTAGCAGAGTTACAATGAATATGGATATTATTAACAGGATTGAGGAGTGTGCGAAGGAATATGAAACCATCAATAATTTGAAGGGTCTATTAACATTCCAATGGTTCCTATCCTATAAAAATCCTAGTTGGAACAAAAAGAAGATTGCAAGTTGGGTCAAGGTAAGGGAGGAAATCGGAATGGTCAAAGAGGCCTTTCGGAGGACCCCCATGCCCATTATAAACCCCACACCTAGTAGGAGCACGCAGCTTTGCTACAGTTGCAAGGTGCCTCGAGAACCAGATCATAGGTGTAGGGGTAAGGATCAAAAGCACACTATTGAGGCACACTATGACAGTGATGATGAGGTGTGTGAGGATGGAGCGATAGATGTTGATTTGGAGCAGTCCGATGATGATAGTGACTCTTGCATAGAGGCTAGTGATAGTGACCCTTGCACAGAGGCTGATGATTCTGACACGCTTGAGGAGGATAGTGACCCCTGTATAGTGGATAGCCAGTTGGATGGACAGGACAATAGCACCAATGTCTCAGCAAACATATCACATACCATTGATGACCTTACACCTCAGCAAAGTGGTGACACTAGTGAGGATTCACACATGTTAGCACCTAGAGATGATGAGCTTCCTGTGATGGTCGTGACACATATGTCATCCTTCCAGCCACACCTGATAGCCACGTCACATGAGGAGGTCAGTGGCATGTCAGAGATGATTGAGGAGCCTTGTGTGAGGGATGCACACCATGGACATGTAGATCCACAGATACAGGAGGAGGTCCAGGACGTACGGACAATTGACGTTACACATAATGGACATGTAGATCCACGAATCCAAGAGGAGGTCCGTGGACGTGACGGACACCACGCTACACATACAAAAACAACATGAGGAGATGGAGTCACGATTTTGGAGGATTCCATTACTTGAGCAAATCAGAGACCGGATGTTGATGGGGCACTACTTCCGTGATCGCCCCCGCGTTGATGAGGATGCACTTTATTAGCTCCGGATGACCCTAGCACGTGTCTGACACATCTATATGGGATCCAAAAGCAAATGATAGCAAATGTGTTGAGTGCATAGGAGGATAAAGTTGCTCATACATGATATGATGTGATTCAGATGGAGATAGAATTTAGTGATGGGGTGCAAGCAGATACTGTGGAGGACCCAAAGAAGACAATAGATGCGGGCGCTCAACACGTCATCTTTTGCAGAGGGTGTTTTTGGGGATTGCAGAGTTGACACTAGTAGTGAGAGACATGAGGTGACACCTCAACATGACTGCGGATCGAGTCACGCCACGAAGGGCAACAGGAGTCGCTAGAGGTTGTTGGTGGTCTAGCAGAGGAGTTCTAGTTGATGGATGAGCATGAGGTGTACTCAGAGTCACTGATGAGTACATAGAGTTATGATCTGGAGGCACATGAGCTACACTCCACGAGGATGTTTGATACAGTTGAGCACTCACCAACGCATGGGGACTCTGGAGCCAAGGGCAATTTTGAAGACACGTCCTTTTGTGTTCCGAGAGTGGTTGACCTTCAAAGGTGAGGTTGATCTAGTAGTATGCCAAGGATCTATGATGCAACATGAGACTACGGGAGATGACATGAGTATGTCTTGTTAACACAAAGGATGAGTGATAGTTCGAGATTACGCCGAAGATGCATGGTGGGGTTCAGAGGAGTATAGTGCCTTGTAGGGAGTAACACCTAGGGGAGCATGCAGAGGTCAATTCTGCGCGAAGACAGTTGAGGTCACTTCAATCGTGATCATCGCCTGCATGATGATGGAGATGGAGATTGGTTTACCAAGAGTTGGAGGAGTTACCGCTGTAATTTGATGATCGTGGTTTAGCGGATGGCCACAGGGGAGCGCCATCGGCACAAATAGATGTGCTCTTGGTTGAGTCCTTGGGATGGACCGAGGTAGGTGGTAATTTTCAGCCCTACAAATGTCTCTCGCCACCTTTCCGACACTTTATCAGCGGACAGCAAAGATGAGGAGAGATAGACAAAGGCGTGAGGGCATGGAGAGTGCCTAGGACGAGACCACCTGACATGAGTATCCTTACGGCATCTAGCCGGATAGAGATGGATCGGGCCATAGGCAAAATAGTTGAGACTTGGTACCGCATTTGAGAGCATCAGCGGGCTAGGTGGATAGCAAAGGAGCACAAAAGGGCTTCTGTCAGTGATCAACCTAGCACAGGAGCAGCTAGAGGAGATTGAAAGTGATAAACTTCAAGTTTTCCATGGGATCCATGCTCATTTGGCTAGCAGGATGTCTTACTGTGGTGACTCAAAGTTGCGCTAAAGAGCCACATATGCCACCACAATAATTTGGAGTGGGTCTGCGATTCGCCCTCGATGGAGCGAGGCATCTTTCACTCTTGGTCATCATGATAAGACGTGGAGATGGGTGGACAAGTACCTCCTCTACAGAGATGTCTTTACACATACACAGCTCGATAGCAGTCCGATGGTCACAGTGTATTTCCAAAATTTTGAGGATCCGTGAGAGGCTGATCCAAGATGTATGCGGTGGGGGTAGACAATGGTTAGAGAAAAGTGTACGCGATGGTGATCTCGACAGGTTAAAGACCCTGGGATTGCAGGTTTGGGCATTTCACTGATTGATAGAGGCAAGTGGACCTTTGCAAGGGAAAGTTGTTCTAACTCTTCCATTGAGCTTCAATGTTGAGAGGAGCACAACACTTGAGGGTGTCTCACAAAGGTCTTACAACACCTCATTCGTGCATCAACATGTGCAAATTGATGGAGGCCGTGATGGGATCTTGGTAGAGACTTGGAGGATGGATTCATTCCGTGATGGGGGCCATGTGTCATATGAGACTCCCTCGGGGTTAATGTATTTTGCTATGCTTCCTGTGGCTAGCAAAGCTCATGACTTGATATGGGACCTGGGGAGCAGCATGTGTGGTTGTTCATCTTCTGATGGGTTCTACTGTGCAACCCACAGGTGGACATGGCATCCCTAAGTATTTTAGTTGAGTGGATTTTGCTATTGCTTGAGGACAAACAACTTTCTAGCAGGGAGGTGACCGTGAATGTCCCCACTTTGGGACATCATCACAAGCAAAGGTTTATGATGACTAGAGAAGCCAGATGGATGTTATAGCTTGGTAAAGGGGCATTATTGAGAGGCATTGTGGGGTCCACTTTGCATTGCTCACTATATTTCATCACAGTGGGCCATCTCCACACAAAAGTTGGCTGGTTCACAGATTCGGACGATTTCCATGGGATTTCCTTTGACTCCTATTTTGGGCTATAAGTTAATTAAATTCATTGAGAGGCTCAGTTTGGGCACACATTACTTGGAGGAACCTCTGCATTGTGCTCATTGAATTGGGAGAGCAACACCACAGGATGGGATAGTGAGAAGTGAATTTCAAATCCACAGAGTTGCCAAGGAGAGATAAGGTGTTTTCAGAGTAAAAATTAATTAATTAATTAAAGGATTTAATTAATTAATTAAATATTAATAAATGAAAGTCACTTTGAGGACAAGGTGAGCCAAAAATATAAAGGAAAGGCAAGGGCCCTAGTCATTCATTCATGTATGATCATATTTTGATATTTGGTTTCTAGCTAGTGAGCCCAAGATTAGGGTTTTGAGGGTTTTGACTTAACAAACCCTAGAGGACTGGGTGGTGAAAGATTCCACCTAGCCCGTCCCAAGCTTGATCTCCGAGATGTAATACTCTCCCACACCATTCTAGTTCAAGCTCTACTCACAAGGTGAGGGTTCTACACCACCACATGCACATGAAGAGGAGGAGGGCTAATTCATCAGGGGTTTCCAAGAAGGGGTTGACCATTCTTGAGGAAGGTCTGCTGTAGGAGCTTGAGGAGGGTTCTTTGGACATTTGAGCATTTGTTTTACTCTAGCATGGTCTTAGCCATGATTTCCTAGTGCCTCTTGGAGAGGCTTTATGGTTCATATTATTTCTAGAGCAAAGGGACGAATTGGAGAGAAGGAGGGCATTTTGAGATCTCGACCAAGTTTGGAGGAGTTATCCATAGCATTGCGGCCTGAGACTTCAGGAGGGGAATCATATCACCCCAATCTATCATTTACCGAGTTTGACTCCATTTGGAGACCTCCTTCATCGTACGAAATTCTTGTAGGGTTTTGGACAGACTTCTGTGGAGGGGTGTTTCACTTGAGGATCAGCATTTGGAGGAGTTTCCCTTTGTATTTCAGTTTGAGATTTCAGAAGAGGTTTCCACTCATCCCGATATAAAGTTCGACATCCTCAACATAGCATTTGGAGATCCTTGACAGTAGGGCCGGAACTAGAGGGTTTGGACATTTCAATAGGGCGTGGCATCTTCCATATTGAGTGTTTGACACTTCATACGACCCAGATTTCCCTGGTATCGGTATTCTTGGTTTTGGAGGCTTATTGTAGTCTTATTTTGGAGCATTTTGTAGCATCTTCTATTGTCTATCTTCTTAGCCATCCGTTGAGCATTCCTGTGATCGGCATCTTCATTGTAGCAGTTCTTCTATTTCATGAGTAAAAGAAGATGAGATGTTTTGGCTTGTTCATCATATTGCATATGGTTGAGGTATGTTCCATGATTATATCTTCTGTTTATTGTCACAGACATTATAAAATCATCAACATAAACCTCAATTAAAAATCAAGAGGCCATTCAGTAAGTAAACACATGTAAACAAGTAGGTCAAAGAAGTGTTTGACGAAATACCACAACCAAAAGTTTTAGTACATGCACCCAAAACCCTGATGTTCCTTGCATCTTGGCTTGGGACCATTACATTTCATGACATAGAACGGCTCATATTATCTCACTCATGGGTGCCTTTAGAGGTGGTACCTTTGCTTGCAATGCACTTTTTCCAAGCCCATCTTCACTCTTGTTTCTTTCATGTTTTAAGGAATGAGTTGAAGGATATTGTCCTCAAGGCAGGTCTCATTGTGACAATGTCACTCAAGTACCTTAAGGAAACAGAAGGTTGGCCCATGATAATGCACCCCTTTCTCTCACCAGGTGGACTATGAGATCCATTTCCCTGCCTTGGTGACTAGATGATGGTAATAGCCATTCCGATAGCTACTCCATGGTCATAATAGGCCGCTCGCGATGAGACCTCCTATCCCTCAACCAACCCCTTTAAGCATTTATTATTATTTCTATTCTGTAGGTCCCTTCTTTCTTACAGAAGCATTTCATTGCTTTCTCGAGGGATCCCTATATTAAGCATCCGGAAGGTCTATATATAGGATTTTATCTTTTAGCCAACAATCCTCTGGGCCTTCAAACTCTTCTTCCCATGGAATGAGGTACATGCCTTCTTGGGTCACTAAAGTCAAAGGACCTAGAAGAGGGAAATATGGTGGGAACATGTGATGGATGGAAAGTGGTAAGTATGGTCGGAATGGTATGAGCAATTTCAAGGGACCCCGGCCACAAACATTTCCCAGCACATACCCACTAGGAATGCAGACACTCACCAAGGTGAAACAACGTTAAAGGTATAATGTCCAAGCAGATGCTCTATAATCAAAAGTAGCTAAATACAACATGTTCAAATGCCTCAAATATTAGGGTGATTAATTTCCACAATACCCGACTGAAATCGCATGGAGCAAGATCGCTCTTCCTTTCTCGTGGCTAGTTGGTGTGGTGGATGTGCTAATTGTTGATGTTTACAGCTGGAGACATTCTCCAGGACACGGACCTGAAAGAGAGCCCCTAAGTTGGGTGTGGCGTTCCTATCTGAGACGCAATGAACGCTAGCCTCCTCCTTACAGAGTTGAGAAGAACTCCGTGATGATTCTCTTGTGTAACGAGTGAGAAAGAAGCCTGCTGAGTTGGACGCAGCTCGTATCGAGCATAGCTGAATGTGGGAATTCCCATGAGTTGGGTGCATCGCTCCAAGACAGAGATGAGATGTATTAGCCTCCTTTGAGTAGAGAGTGGAGATGATGAACTCCAAATGACCCCTCAAGTGTGTAACGAGTGAGAAAGAAGATCCGCTGGAGTTGATGCATGGATACACAGTGAGCGGGATCCTAGTGGTTGAGCACTACCGAGTGTGATTCTCTTGTGAGACAAAGTGAGATAGAGACTTGGATGTACCTGTGGATGAACACATATGGATGTGCCCCTAGTAGTTGAGCACTAGTGGGTGTATGAGATCCCTTGCTATATTGTTCAAGAGTCTTAATTTTTACCCGTAACCCTATTGATTATGTAAAGGGTACAAATCGGCCCCACCTTAATGTAAAAGATAATTAATGAAAAAGATAATTAATATGGTAATTATTAATTATATTTTGAGTTATTGATGTCGGCCCTATTGTGCCAATAGACACACCATTTGATGTGACAAGTCTTATATAAATAAAGGTGAATCCCCATTGAGGAAACACACTTATCATTGTGTCATCTCATGATTTCAGAAGTTGTGGTCTGAAATTATGAGAATTACAGCACCCTCTTGTGTGCTAAGTTTGGTGATGGTGTGGGAGGGCTTTCTCTTGAAGAATATAGCAAAGGATTGGCTGGGTTTTCTTCCCTTGTTGAGAAGGGTTTCCCAGGATACTTCTTGTGTTCTTGTGCATGGTTATTCTTCTTGTGATGTTGGTTTGCTGCAATAGTTATGGTTCAAGTTGAAGGCTAAACAGAAAAATTGAATTAAATGCATGAGCCATAGCTCATTGAAAACTCAACACTAACAATGGATCAAAAGTGGTGACAGAGCGGGCTTCTGTTTGTGTAAGTGGACACTGTTGGTCATGAAGTCTCTTGGGCCTTGGCACTCCATATCTGCAACCTGAGGGCCTCGAGACATGATCTCCTTAGTTATCCCACAAAATGGGGATATCAGGAGGGAGAGGGGACAGGTTTCTTTTGTTTTTTCTTGTATTTCTCTTCACCCCCCCCCCAAAGAATTGCTATTGGTCCTGCCCTTTAAACCAATCTAAACTCATGAAACCAATTTGAACCAACGGTGAACTGGTCAATTCAGTGCTTCACCCCGGTTTAGGCATTGAAGACTCTGGACAGATCAGTTCTGGTAACACTGGCTGGGAATCCAGTTGGAACTATTGGGTGTCTATACAGCTTGTACCACTGCCAATTTCACTTGAGTGTTTGTAACTTTGTACAAGCCCACTTTTACTCTGGAAGCATTGTACAGCTCGATTTGGAGTCCTTTCAAGGTCCATACAATCGTATGGCAGTCAAACACACGTACAAATCTGTACGATCTACGGCTTGGTCTGTACTACCAAAATATTGGCAGTTGGTCTGTATGGTAGCTGGAGAGCAAAAACAATTGCCCAGGCTTTATCAAGTTAAATCAAAGTTCTAAAAAAATAACCAGTAAATTAAAAAAAAAAGATTATCCTTTTTATTTTATTTTTTGTTTTTTTTTTAAGTTGATTTAACCCAGAAAAGCAAATCTCGCTTTAAATCAAAAGAAAAACAAATGATTTATGTTTTACCCCTAGCTTTAAATCGAGCAAATGAACTAAGTTCGTCTTTTAAAACCAAAAAAACAAAACCTAGATTCTCTTTTGTAAAAACTTAGTTTTAAAATTGAAAAATACAAACCTGATTCGCTTTTAAACCAAAAAATATGAACTGGGTTTCAACCAGAAATCAAACCTAACCTCCAAAGCCCTTTCAATTTCTCAGTTTGTATCAAAAAGCAATTATTTGCTCAGTCACTGATCTGCACAGTCCCTAGGCCTTCACTCAATTGGTCTTCAAATTCCATCACCGTGGCTCTAATAACATATTATGAAGATCGAACACACAAAAAAATGAAGCAAGAACATGAGAGGACTTGAAAGAGAGATACTTCTTGGATATCACCATTATGACCATTATAAACTTTAACAACGAGAGAATACTAAGGGATCAAGTTGCTATAATAGAGGGTTTGAGTTAACTGAGGATCAAGTGGAATTAATGAATCCTGGTAAGCAAGAATGGAAAGGGATACAAAGAGAGAAGAAGATACCAAAGCAAACGTTCAAAAGGAAGAAAAGTAGGCAGATGGAGGGTAAGGATACAGAGAAGACATGGCTCCACAATGCTACAGATCCTTTGAATCCTTGCTGGCAGAAAAATTGTTGCAGGCCAAATGCAGAGTAACGCAATTCCAAGAAACGTAGAGTGTTGTGAACATTGGTGACAGACTGCACCCCAGAAGCAAAGCGCATGGTCAAGAAGTTGGCAGGCCAAGATGTGATGCTGGCGAGAAATATTGATAGATTGGAAGAATACCGGGTAGACACCAACAAGATATGCTTGAATAGAGCCCCCTGGGTTTTGGTCTTAATAAATGGCAGGCCTACAAGTTTCTTCAGCACAGAAAAAGGAATAAGGTAAGGCTACGCGCTACTCCCTACCTTTATATCTTCAAGGCAGAATCCTTTGTCAGAGCCCTAGAATAGCAAAGAATTGAAGGGAGCCTGAGAGGTCTACAAACATCAAAAGAGGCAGAGCTCTAAAGCACAACAGTTTGCAGACAACCCTCTTCTTCTTGGGGTTGTCACTGTTCACATTATTTTTAGCTTGAAGTCAATCCATGACAATTTTCTCTTACACTTGAGTTAAGCTCAAGTTGGATAAATGAAGGAAAACACATCAATATTACTTCTTGGAAACTTTCCAGAATTAAAAGAATCCTTGAATTCCAAATATGGCACTTTTCCAAACATTTTGTCCACCTTGGAGTTTCAGTAAGTTTCTCACAAATAAAAACCACATATTTCAATTATAGAAAACATAAAAAGGAAAATTGAAGCTGAACTTCAAGATGGTTTTAAATTTACAGATGAGTTTTCCTCATAAAATCCAATCTATTAGCATTTCCTACTTTCCTCAAGTCCATGCTAGCTGCTCCTCTGGGGTTACTACCAGAAATATAGAGAACCATCACATCCTCCCTCTAGAAAAGAGGCAAATAGTAAATACAACAGAAAGAATAAATCCAGCCTACTAAATTGAAGCAAAATAACTCAGGACAAGAGAAACAGAGGACTATGACAAGAGTCCCACTTCTAAATAGCCCTTGATGCCAAGCTTCTTTGGAAACTCTTAATCCCACTGAGGAGATGCTGGAAATGGACCATCCTATCTAACACTGATGGTCTCAAGCAAGATTAGACCAAGAACTCCTTTCTGTTAAGCAAAAAGGGTTCAGCCATATACAAATAAATGAAAAGGGTCCACACCCTAATTAAGAATAATCTCTCTTGGTTACCACAAAATGGCAAAAATACTGATATTCAAGAGACAATATTTTGGGAAAGTACGTTCATATTTATTTGAGCTTTCAAACTCAAGAATTTGGATAGAAAGAAGTATTACAAAGATAGTAGACATTAGTATATGGGAAAATATAGGTTAGATTGGTAGACCTCTCATTCTCCATAGATGTAAAAATCAAGATGAATTGCGAGATTTCCAGACCTCTTAAATTCAGATTGTGACTCCCTCCTCGGAAAATTCAAGCTTTATGTTCATATCAGCAGAAAAGAATAAGGAAAATATTAATCTACCCCAGCCCCTTTAAACTCTAGTTATTAGACAGTCGAGGAAGGATATTTATGACTGATCAATGCTTTTGGAGCACCCAGGCATTCAGAGCTTTCAATAATCTTTGGTCTCCCTATGTCATTCCTAAAGTAGACATGTTCATCTAGATATTAGCTCATAAAATATCTCTGATAGCAGACAACCTAAAATAAGAGCAATGGTTGGTTCCTCAAGATGTCCACTTTGCTTGGAGGAGCAAGAAACCTTAGATCATATCTTACTTTTTTGCCTCAAAAAAAAAAATTCTGGAAGCTAATCTGCCACAAAATTGATCTAAGGGAGTTTCTTTGTCCCATTTGTAGAAAAGAAATCTTCATCATATGTAGTAGGAAATATCTGGGCAATTTAAAGGGGAAAACTTTGATTTCAAAATTTTGGATTCTCACCTCAGATATGGTACTTGGAGGATTCGGAATCAAGAAGCAAAGTCATATTCAAGAGCAAAGTGTTCAACACATGAAGCAAAAAAATAAAGGTAAAGAACTCCAAAGTACAGGAAACAGAGATTTATCAGCCACAGGAGGTCAAATGGATTCAAAGGTAGACTCTAGCCAACTAAGCAAAAGGACAAAAATAAAGAAATACTCAAATTACTTCTTTCAAAAAACTCTCAAATGCCTTGTCTCTTTTCTTTGATGAGTCCGCAAAAGGAAATCTGGGGAGAGTATGATCAGGGGGTTAGTCTGTGACACGGGATTTTCATCCTTCTCCCACCCTTCTGATATTTAACAGAGAACAGCTATAGCTGGGACAGTACGTAAATTTCTGGAACTTGATATAAATACTTGTTTTATTTAAAAAACCTATAATCTCCACAAGTCAGAGCTCGCTTATAAAATCTAGTTTTAGAAAGAAAACATATAGAGGTCTTTTTCCATACTGTGCAAGGTCCAAATAAAAATATCTAGAGAGAAGAGATCGACAATGCACCGATCCAAGGTAACATGATAAGAAGGGATATAAATTCAACCTTCTTTGAAAAAGCAGTAAAGGGGTTTATATCTTCTTCGTATATCTTCTTGTACTTCGATTCTATATCTGAACTGAACCCACTCTCTAGATCATCAGCACGCTGCATGTAACGACATAAAATTTTGAAGTAAAGATAATGATAAGAAAATAGAATTTGACCATAAAAGTATATCAGAAATACCCTCAAAGGTCACCTTTCTCTGTCCCCGGGAGAGAGGCCAATCCTTTGTATAATCTTGTATGTAACGGATTTTCTCATACAACTTAACATTATCTGCTTTACTCTTTTCAAAATCTGCTACAAGGGCCTTGTTTTTCTCTTGGGCCAGTCTTAGATCCTGCAAAATTTAAATAAGGTCAGCCATTCACTCTCAAAAAAGTAGCATGTAATGGTAGAACCTGTTTTACCACATTAACAAAAATTGTTAAATGCCTAGAGAGAATCCAAACACTGATATGTTCACACAAACAGCAATAAGAACACTCAAACAATAAGACAGAATCCAAGAGAGAAATGCCGCAAATGTACACATGCTCTAAACTCTGTGTTATTAGATTTATAATAGCACATACTAACATAGTGTGCAAAATGGCATGGAGTTGATCAATGGAATGATTGATGGAGAAATCAGTGAGTTGATTGATGGAGTGATGTGTGGACTCTGGAGCACTTGGTGGATGTTTTCCTCCTTGACTTGGGAGATACATTGTCACTTGACAAGTTGCCAGTTGTCACCTACTACTATTCTCACCATTTGCTCCCTAATTTTTTTTCTGCAAAATACGTCTGATATTTAAAAAAAAATGTAAAAAAAGGACGGAAGGGTATATACAGTGGGGTAAGCATATGCTCTTCCTCAGAGAAACAAGACCTGAAAGAAAGTCAGAATACTCAGCTGGGTCTAAAGAGCAGGTATCTTTTATCTAAAGAGCTCCTTTGGCCAGAAGCTGATGGCGTACCTCATCCCACCACATAGAACAAAAGGATGGCAGGCAGCTAACCTCGCGCAAAAATGACCTTATACCTAATTTTCCACAAAATAAATAAAGCTGAAATCCTCAAACAATGCTAAAGCCCTGCAAATGCAGTGGCTAGCCAAAGTAAGAATAAGAAAGATAAGGGATAACTCTATTGATGGGTATCAATTTGGTGCAGTGTTCAACAGGTTCAATGCCTACTGTATCAGAAAAAAAGAATGCATCGGATTGATGACATTGTCTCTATCTCTATCTTGATTAATGGAAAGAAAGAAAAACGAAATTACATGGCATTACATTATAAGGCGGCTCTTTATATGAAAAAGAAAGCTTTCTATTCAATTTCCTTCTAAAAATCCTGAGCTAGCTTCTAGCTTTGCTCGGTTATAATGCTAGCTTCTAGCTCTTTGCTGCGTTATTTTGTGCATCGCCCTTCACCGACTAGTAGTGGAAGTGATGCATTATCTAGATATTTAGATTTCTTCACCTGCTTGCAAACCTGAGAATAACAATCACCAAGTAAAGCAGACCACCAGCAAACACTAACCTGAAACACCCATAAACACTGATCCCCAAAAAACCTCCAACATTGCTTGGCAAATTGACACTCCCAAAAGATGTGTTTCACTGTCTTTGACCACTGACAAATAGGACAAAGGCCATCAGAAACCCCTCTTGGTCAGTGTGGCCTTGGACGGAACCCCATGATAAATCACCAGCCATGCAAAAACTCTCAGATTATAAGAACGTCAATATGACCAAAAATTGTGCAACCAACAAATCCATCTATTGTTTGAATCCCTGGTTAGCCAATGAACATCCAATACCAAGGATTACGGATACCTCAGATGAAGTATTGAATATAAACGACAGGAGTCATACTGCTGAAGTGGCCGACCAAATTACGAACTCCAATGTCAACAAAATGTCCCTGGCATTCCAATCTTCAATTTATATAACTCGGCCTCTGGGATAAGCCCTCGTAACTCCATAATTCAATGATCGGAAACAAGGAGACCATAATCTTTTGCAAGAGCATGCCACTTCTTCCAAGAACGAGAGACCAAATCCCACAAATCACCCCAGAGAAAGATGCCCTTCCTATGTAATATGAGAGACAAGTGAGGAAGCTCCACCACACATGAATCCTAAACCCTCCAACTCCAAATGGGATAGCAAGCTAAATCCAAACCAACATTGTTGCCCTCTTGTTACCAACGAACCAAACCAACATCCACCTTCCAGGCAGCCTAGATGCTACACAAGATGAGGGAGACAAACATCTGAAAGAGATAAGGAGATGAGATAATATCGCAAAGTCTGAAAGCCCCTCAGACACTACCTAAATGCTACGTTGAAAGCTCCCAATGCCAAAACAAGATCTACCAAAGAGCTAAACCCTCTAGACATGGCACCACCCACTTGGCCACCAAAATACTTGCCTGGGTGGCAAGATCAATCAAACCAAGCCCCCCCTCATCCTTGGGAATGGTGCAACTGCAAACATCCCATGGAACCAAGGGAAAGCCCTAATCTCCACCATTACTTGGACCACATCTAAGCTCTCAAAATCTGCTCAAGCTGTTGTAACTAAGTCCTACTGGGAAACTAACAAGACACATAATATACATGAGAAGCCTGAAGATTACGACCAACAACAGTGAGCTTGCCTACAAATGATAGGTCGTTATGATGTCAGATATGAAGCTTTCTCTACAAACTACAACCTCTTTGAAAAGGGCCTTGTCTCATTGTATCTCTCTAGATCATTCTATTCGTCAAGGATGTCCTTTGGACCTATATTTATATGTCTTGACCAATATTACCAACCTCGTAATCGATTAAAAAATGGCAAAGCAAAAGAGTGAAGAGTTTGAATTGTATCAGGAATAAATCAGGAAAAACTCAGCAAGTACCAAAAAAAAGATATATACATAGATGTCTAGC
>SNQJ01S0224518.1:0-14774 GCA_010110895.2 Picea sitchensis | reverse complement strand
GAGTGAATATCCATTGGAAATACCACATATAATATACCAAAATAAATATGTTAAAAGTATATATCCAATGGCACTGATCTGGTAGCAATCTGAATACCCTGTGAAAAGTAATGAGCTCTGTAGTCCCACGGACATCACAAAAACCCTAAAAAATGATTGATTTTGAATGAACGATATCTACACATATGGAGCTCTAATTTGGGTGATTTTTTTTTTAAATCAACCATATTTGAAACATGAACTCAGATATATAATTTGTTTTGGAAAATTCATCCCCAAGTATTACAGAAATGCGAAAAAATCCCAAAAAGAATAGATTTTAAAATGTTAGACTCTGTTTCAGACGATTTTTTTTCTAATTGGGTTTGTTTTTTAGAGGAACTCAAATCCAAAACCGTTTTCTACATAAATGTGCATAAATCGTTTGGATTGTCGCGGCCCTCTTTTTATTATGCAAAAAAAAATGGAAAAATAGAAAAACAATTACCCCTTTTGTGGTCGAAGAAAATGTTCTCGTACCAATTGTTAAGTATCAAAAATATCTAAATAAATTCACCACACAAGATATATGGAACAATATAGAATAACCACTCTTTATTATAAGAAAACCCTTGAGGTAGGGAAACACCATACAATGGTTCCTATTATGGAAGGGATCATCTCCTGTTCACTTCCATTTTCGAGGGGGAAACCCCCTAATGAACTTCAGCTCCAAATACAATATTTCTCTTCACATCCCATTACATTGATTGAACCCATTTATATAGTCCTACCAACCACCTAAGAACATTCTAGAGGAGAAACCTTCTAGAAGTAGAACCTTCTAGTAAGTCCTCTTACATTTATTATATATAACTACCATAGTAGGTCTTATTTAATAGTATAATGGACCTGGTCCAACTTACATTGAATGGTCTCCACTATAATCACTATGGGCCCTCCGAACCCCCCCCCTACTACCTCTCTAGCTATACCACATCTTCTTGGTCATAGTTTATTTATCAAAGTTCCTATCAGTCATAGTTCCTCTTTCCTTTGTTAGTCAAAGTTCCTAGTCAATAAATTCCTTGGAAATATGATCAACAAGAACTCTAATCAATAAGATCCAACATAAAAGAACTCTAATCAATAAGATCCAACATAAATATAGGAACTTGAATCAATGAGGGAACAAGAAGATCATTGTCACTGCTTGCACCAACCTATAGTTACTCCATCTAATTGCAAGTCAACATCAGCTGTAAATTCGAAACTACCTCTGATCAGAATTTTTTTATTATGCATTTATATTCAATCAAATTTTGTACTATCTAGATGGCCACTGTTTGAAATGTATAAACATTGTCTATAGATGTCAAGATATTTGAGTTCATACTATGAAGTAGATCATAGACACATCCATTGAATTAGAAAAGGAAGAGGTCACATTAAGACAAAAACGATGGAAAACTACAGTAGATTTTAGAGCGTCATTGAAAGTGATTGAACCACCGCACTTTAAAAGTAATGGCAGTTTCATCTGTCATATAATGTATTTCATCTGTCATAAAATTCAATGGACAGACAAATAGAAGCAAAATAGATGGCACAGGCTTCTGTACATTTTCCATGGCTGTTATAATTTCGGGCACACAAATAGAAGCAAAACGGATGACATGGGTTTCTGTACATTTTCCATCGCTCTAATAATTTAGATATGGTGATATTTGGATACTCAGGAAGCCTAATCAATCATTTTAAGTACAGAAAATAGTACAGAATAATTTGTACCAAATGCAAGATGCAAATATGTTTATATTTATTTCACCTGCCCCCAAATAATGGGTTGGTTTCAACAATCAATTATAGGAGAAATGATTTTAAATAATTAAAAAATCAATTTACATTGTAAAACCTTTGAAAACGTTTGAAATCAATTTTTGTTAACTTTAAATAGGGTGTTCAATAATATATTTGGTTAGTTGTTTGGTGGTTAAAAGTTTTAAATTTTAATTGAATTTCAGTAATACAAATTTAGACAAAATCTCTATTTTTTATTGTAACTGTAATTCTAAATACATAAATATATTCAATATACCATAAAAAAGTTCAATTCATAAGAAGGTTCAATTCAATAGCATATCTAATACCATATACAAGGGCAGGGCAAGGCAGGGCTGAAACAACAAATGCCATATAACAAAATTTGTTGTTTCCATAAACCGAAATAAACACATGAAAATATTTTTTAGCTTCTTTATTTTTCATTAAAGGATTTATATGGAAAACATCTCATCTTTATGGGCTGACCAGCTACCTAAGTTCCATCTTTAGACAGATCCACATAGTCTTAGGGATACATTAAATTTGTAGTTATAAAGGCACAGACTCAATGACGGTTGTCTTGACCAAATTCCTTGTTTCATTTCTGGCAACGCTGAAGCCATCTCGGTGTTTGTCAAAGCATGTTTCTTGGAACTGATCGGAACATTGATGTGGGGTTTCAGAAGCTCCCAATTTAGTTCTTTGAGTAATCTGTTGACCATGGCATTGATATAAGTAACAACATCTTCCTCTGTTGACTCAGGATTATCTTTCATATAACATGGTATACACGAAGATTCTTCTCCACGGCTCCTCTCAGCCTACATTCCACATTGGATGCATTTACTCATACTTTGTTGTGTATTTGCAGAACCAAATTCCTTCTTGTTCTACCGCTAAATTTTTCTCGATTTTGAGAGCATATCTATAGGTGGATCCCAGTAATGAGGATGTCTATAAACTCTATTTCGGGTTTGTATGTACCTATGTAGATCCCCAATGCATATTTCATAACTAGATGTCACTCAAATTGCCGAAGATACCCAACTTGGTGTTTAAGGTATGAAAGGTATTTGTGAACTACAGTAACTGCTTGGTCTCGTTTTAGATGCAACATGGTCCATATCATGTAATGATCATCACATTTTTCCATAGGATAACATATTCTTGACCGCATCCATAAAAAAATTCAAGTGGGATCACCCCCCAAATATTCCAGACTCCTATGTGGAATTTTTTCTCCCAAAGAAGTTTCCCAACAATGTTTGACAAGGGGGGAGAGCCTTAAGGAGAACAAAGATGATCTTTTCTCCTGCTGGGAAAAATTAGAATAGAGAAATAACTCAGTAAATTTAACCATTTTTCCAAATCATGTACATCGATCTGACCTTCTCAAATACGGTAGAACATCAAAATTAACTTGTACCCTTGAAAGGGTAGCATCTCTAAAGCTTAATTATTGAGGAACACACCCTATTTTCAACAATCATTGAAGGATTTGGGAAAAATCTCCAACATCTCATTCCTCTATCATTGCATGAGGGATTTCGTGAGAAACAACTTGACGAGATATTCTACTCATGCGTCTCTCTTTTCTTTCCCACCATGGGAGGCTTCCTAGGATGGTGAGAGCGCTTGTCCTCAAGAGAAACTAGCTTGATAGCCAACTCTCCATACCCTATCCTTGTCGAGGACATGCAGTAAGAAATGACAAGGAGTAGCCTGCTCTGACATCACTGATTCGTATTATTTTGAGAACAAAAAAGAAGGCATAGGTATACAATGAAATATACAAAGATATTGCAATAAACATAAAGGTACAGCACGTACATTTTTTTTACTAATGAGAGAATGTACAAAATCTGTAAAATTATAGAGTGAAACAATCACTAGAATGGTGGCATTTTTATCTCAAAAGAGATGTGATGTATTAAGTGCTCATTTGCAAGAACATGGGATGATGATTACAATGAGGCTCTAGGAGAGGTCTTTTAACATAAAGAAAATCTAAAACCCTAACCCTCGAAGATGAAACGCCAAAAGGTTTGTGGGGCCTCGAAGGGGGGTAGTTGGTACGTCAACTTCCCAAATGTGTAACTTTGCATATGATCTTCATTTAGGGGCGCATAATAGCTCATTTGAAAGGTCTATTCGAGGAATACATTACTCTTTTAGTCACATGTCTTAAGCCTACAGTGACCTGTATGCAAGCCCAAAACATGCTGTTTAGGGCCTCAAAACAACCCCTCAAAGCCTTGGGATTCAAAAAGCCATAGAAAACCGCCATGTGGAAACCCACCATGTTTTGAGCTGAATAGATGTGGGTGGCCATTGATTTCCACGTGGATCATTTGAGTAGGGACTATGAACTCGGATCGACACAAACTTTGTTGGCCGAAAAGTTTTTGCTCGTACTTCCTCGGCAAGTAAGTTCTTTGAAACTATAACCGATAAAAACTCTAACTGAGATGACAATCATTACAACAAGGAATCATACCAATGCCATTACAAAAATATCATAGTTTTTCATAATTCCTTCATTAAAGTCCTTACTTAGTAATAGTTCCTATCAATTTTTGGTCGTATATCCTTCATGAATATTTATGTAGGACTTTTGTTAGTAGTTCCTAGTTAGAAAACTCCTTAGATCTATGATGAATAAGAACTATGACCAACATCATATCTTCTATTTATATAAATATCTCTAGTTGTTATATGCAAAGATATTTTATTTAAATTTTTATATATTCCTCTATTATTAATATTATTATTTATTTATTTTTAAATAAATAAAAAGTGTTATCTTCCTTGCAACATTTGTAATATTTGAATGGTAGAAAACTCAAACACCACAAATAAAAATATTTATAAAAAAATATATATAATAAATTACTAAAATGTCACACGATTTATTGTTTTCTATAAAACCAAATAAACACATGAAAATATTTTTAACTTTTTTTTTATTAAAGACTATGGAAAAGATCTTTATTTTATGAGCTCCACCATTTATTTTCTGACTAACCCACTTAAGCTCCATCTTTGGACATATCCTGACCACTCCCTGACATAGTCCGACAGGTGGATTAAATTTGTAGTTATAAAGGCACATGCTCAATGCACATGCTCCCTGACATTCCTTATTTCGTTTCTGGTAACGCTGAAGCCATCTCGGTCTTCATAGAGGTGATAAAAACCTCTCAGAATGTCAAAAGCATGTTTCTTCGAAGTGATGGGAACATTGTTCTCTGGTTTCAGAAGCTCCCAATTTAGTTCTTTGAGTAATCTGTTGACTAACATCTTTATATGGAAAACATCTTTATTTTATGAGCTGACTAACCCACCTAGGCTCCATCTTTGGACATATCCTAACACGGTGTGACATAGTCGGACAGGTAGATTAAATTTGTAGTTATAAAGGCACATGCTCAATGACTGTTGTCATGACCAAATTTCTTATTTCGTTTCTGGCAACGCTGAAGCCGTCTCGGTCTTTATAGAGGTGATAGAAAGCTCTCAGAATGTCAAAAGCATGTTTCTTGGAAGTGATGGGAACATTGTTGTCCGGTTTGAGTAATCTGTTGACCATGGCGTTGATATAAGTAACAGCATCTTCCTCTGTTGACTCAGGATTATCTTTCATATAACAGGATATACCCGAAGATTCTTCTCCACGGCTCCTCTCAACCTACATTCGCCATGCCAATGCCATATCATTTATAAAATTCTAAATCAGAACCAAACATGCAATGGAAAGAAAAAATTCTTCCATCTGATTTGATAGAGAAGGCTATAGGCAATACCTGGTAACTGTGAATGTCGCCTTTTAGTCTAAGGATGGAACCGACCAAGTCATTGAGCCTTGAAGGAAAGTCTATTTCCTGTAGGATGTGATGAGGAAAGGGAATGTCCAACGTCAGGATGGGTTGCAATGTCCCTATGCGATAACCAAAACTGACTTTCCCGTTATCCAAGTACTCCTCAAACGTTGGTAGAAAACCACTGGAAATCCACTTCGCTTCTTTCATACACGAATCAATATAAGCCTCCAACTGCAGAGGCACCAGCACAAGCAAATCAAATGAGCATCTTCCTCTGTTGACTCAGGATTATCTTTCATATAACACGATATACACGAAGATTCTTCTCCACGGCTCCTCTCAGCCTACATTCGCCATGCCAATGCCATATCATTTATCGAATTCTAAATTATAACCAAACATGCAAAGAAAAGATTCTTCCACCTGGTAGGTGTGAATGTCGCCTTTTAGTCGAAGGATGAAACTGGACAAGTCATTGAGCCTTGAAGGAAAGTCTAATTCCTGTAGGATGTGATGGGTTGCAATGTCCCTATGCGATAACCAAAACTAACTTTCCCGTTACCCAAGTACTCCTCAAACGTTGGTAGAAAACCACTGGAAATCCACTTCGCTTCTTTCATGTACGAATCAATATAAGCCTCCAACTGCACAGGCACCAGCACAACAAGCAAAAGAAATGAGCTAATCATCACAATACTTTCTCACAAAGAAATAATTGTAGATTTATTTGTTCATACAGCCTGTCGGGCATAGTTGAGCGTGTCTCGGCCTTGAGACTTTTCTGCCTCTCGCGCCATTTCGTTTACGGTTTCGTAAAGCATCATATACACTCCTTTCATATATTCTGGAAGCCACTCCGCCGCAGACGGATGCCATCTGATCATATAAGCACAAATTTTAGTCAAGTAGATTACTTCCTAAAGACAAATTGAGTGATCAAACTTACATTCCCTCTAAAATTCCTTTGAATTGTCAATACCAATACACCTCTTAACTGCCACAAGGCTTTAAAGAGTTCGAGCTCGTCTATCATTCCGAAGGTGTCGTAAATATCGTCCAGAACGGTGGCAAGATGAAATATTTTGGCAAATCCCAGTCTGAAGGAAGAATGTTGATCAATGTCAATGCAAGATGCCAATGCAAGATGCCAAAGTGTAGTATTCCACATGACGATGCCGAGCGAAGGTCGTTGAGAGAAAAACAAAATAATTTTTAAGTTATTATTATTTTTGTCTGGGAAGAAGATATTATCCGATAACAGTTCATCACATCACCTGGACAAATGTTTTAACTCTTTCTGTTGTAAGGAGTGAAAGATATTGAACTCCAATTTTGCCAGTTCTAAAATTTTTCTGAATCCTCATATTTGGCGTCCTTAAGATAAATAATAAAAGAAAAAAAAAAAAAAGGCAACAAACATCAATTGATAATTTTACATGGACACTAAACTGCTCAAAGACAGATATTTTTTTTATACTTGTTAGAAAAGCAACAGCATCGCATGGCTTAATTGGCAAAACAACGTCAAATGGCCTAACTGTATCTGTTCATATATCCATATCCATCCAGATCCGCGCTAGTAGTATCATTGCAAATAAAAAAAGTTCTTACACGATGAAATCATGGACATACAAATAAGTCGATGTAGCTCCGTGCTTCCAATCTTGGCAAATTCATATGCCTACCATATTCCAGAACGTAGGCTATCTGCCAACCACAAAATTTAAACTATAAGACACAGATTGCAACATACGTATTAGCAGATATCATATTAGCACCTCACCTCTCGTGAAAGATTGCAGACAGGAATCTTTAGTAGCGCCTCTTTAAATATATTGTAGAGAAGATTTCTGCCTCTTCCATAACTTTCTCCCTAGGAAAGGCAATGAGGGAGGCGCGAAATAAATTGAGAACCTTTTTTATCTCTCCTCTGTTTGAATGACAGAACATGCAAACTGCCCATTCTGTTCTTTGAATTGTTCTAACACATCTGATATTAGTGTATTATGTATTAGCAATCGATATTTGCATGTAGATGGCAGTTGGGAGCTATCATGGAAGAACCTCAAAGAGGGACTTATTAATAAATTTTGATACATACCTGAAGACACCGGGTATCCGTGTAGTCGAAGAGTTCGAAGACCCAAGGCAGTTGTGTTTAGATCATTAACAACACTATCTCTCCCACAGCCAATGCCTTTTTCGTTCCAATAACTGCAGAAAATAACTTCTAGTTATAATCATGTGTAGAAATTTCTAGCATGGTAATCATGTGTAGAAATGTCTAGCATGGTATCAGAATGAGATTTTCACTGGTTTGTACCAGTAAATTTGAACCAGATTACATATTCTAAAATTTGAACCAGTAAATGAGATGACATATTTTAAAATTTGTTTGAGAGATGATGGCATCTGCTAGCGTCGGATTTGAGGATAAATGGGATGATGTATCAAATCTCCTGCCTTGGAAAGTTAGGATTACACTACTATTGGAAGAGAATGATTTCTGGATATTGTCAAGGATAATATGCCTAGCTCACAAAAAGAAGGACGTGAAGGCCACACAGATGATTATAGATTATGGATGGAACCACTCTTGATTCCTAGCCTTATATTGAGAAGGTTGTGAAGTTAAAGATTCTAGGAGTTTTAGAATTTTTGGAATATTTGTTTGAAATTAGTTAGAAATTGTTGGATTCCTAAATTTAAGTGATTATTTTGAAAATCCTAATGACTGGGACGTTTTTCTTCAACATGAATCCATTTCCCTACATTCAAATGGATTCTGAACAAGAAAAAATAATGATTCATAAATTTATATAACCGGACCAAGAAAAAACATTTCATAGAACATTAAAACACCTATACCCCATTTAACTTTGTACACAACTTCCTTTTTAAGATATTGGAGTGACAATAAGGCCGCAGTCACTTACCTGTAAACATAATCCAGAGCTGATTTTATTTCATTTTTGAAATGCCTGTCGATTCCCAAACGTTCAATGCTATCAACTATAGAAAGGCGTTGAAGGAGATCATTGGGGGAGTGATTAATTCTCCATCCTCCACTAAAATTGAATTGATTATCACTTTTACTTCTCGAATAAGTTTCTCAGCACGTTCATGGTACGCCGTTGCCTGACACATATACATTCAATACTGTAAATAAAGGAATTTCAGTTGTTCATGAAGAAAGAAGGAATATGCGTAAGATCAAAATTGAAAGATGAAAAATACCCCATAAGGTGTTGAGAGAGACTGTATCAAATTATCGTCCCAGAGGTTCGAATGATGATTGGCTATGCGTCTCTGTACACCATCATCCGATACAGTGGTTGTCAAACACATACTGATGGAAGGAGTGACAGATTTCGTTAGCCTGCACATTTCAAGTGTTGTGATCTTTCTAAGGAGAGCCTTAGCCTCACTTGAACCCACCAACGGTTTGTCCACGCACCATGTAGAAACTGAAGGGGTCAGAGGCAGAACACATAGTAAAAGAACAACCAGAAATTGTATTGCTTAATTATCAACGCGATTACATTTGCCTTATTTATATAGAGGCTTTAGAAGACCTCTAGACAATCTGGAGAGTTCTCGCAGCAGCAGAAATATCTGAGTTCTGGTAGCAGCAGAAATATCTGGAACTGTACACCGGCCGGGTGGGTCAGTGGGAAGTTCTATAGAGTAGTAGCTGGTTAGGTAGAAATTAATTTTTTTTCAACACTCTCCCTTAATTTCTACCACTAATTACATCAATATTTTCAATGTCCAATGCTTCAAATAAATTGGTAGCCTTTGCAAGTTGCTCTTTTGAACTACAATGTCTCCTCCTTAACAAATACATGTCTTGGTTAGGTCTCTATCTGAGTCATGTCATCATCTTCAATTTCTATCTTCATATGGTTGGGCTTCCTTCAACACATGCTCACTTGAGTTTCATCATTTTTGCTTCTTCTTTGTACCTGCAACAACTTGTCATTGATGTCCATATAAAGAGAGATCCATCTACCGAGATACATGGGTACCATCCGCTGTACTCGCCAGTTCTCTAGGTATCCTCTTCACTTACATGGTTCATCAATACATTAAACTCTTCTTTAGTCATAACTTGGTCCCAACTTACACTCTGAGATTACTTAATCTCACAATCCTCCCCTTAATCGAAGATCTAACTCTTCGATCACCATCAAACTTAGATACAAGTACACCTTAACACCCTAAAAATCTATCTAGTGGTTAATCTCCATTAAAATGGATGCCACATCCACTCTTTTTATGCCTAAGAGGGGATACACTCTACATGATCACTCTAGTCCATGTAGGCCTGTTCTTAACAGGGCTTACTAAACACCTGGGAATATAGCTTGCCTTGCCTATGGCTAAGCTTTACAACTTTGGACCAACAACCCCTTGAGAATATAGTTTGCCTATGCCTATGGCTAAGCTTTACAACTCAAAAACCTCTAGGGTGTCGAGTACTACCGATCATGCACCCCTTACCTCATATATGCATCATTTCATTTCAGGTACAAAATTCCACATTCTTTACTAAATGCCCAACAACTTACAAGCCCATTACATATGAACTCATTCAATATGCCCAATAAGCTTATTGCTTACTATCACTATACATATCCTAACACAACAGATGCCAAATCACACATGACTCATACACTTGATCTTGACCTTCTCTCATTTGAATTTGAACTTGACTCTTACCTTTTACAAATTAACTCAATTTCTAAGACTGAACCCCACATAGCCATTTTTAACACAACAACACCACTTCACATCTCTACATGTGCGAGGTTAGCACAAGCCTTCACAATAGTAGCTAAAGTAAATTCATTAGGCTGCAGGCCATTATTGACTAGATTATTCGACACAAATCTGTCACTGTCATATCCAATTTAATAATGTGGGCATGTAGATTTTTACCTTTCGGGAGAGCCTCCATCTTCGCGCATCCTTCTCTCTTCAGCCTCAACATTTTTAACAACCTCCATCTCTAATTCTTGAAGGAAACGCTGCATCACTTTGCAAACTGCAGCCTCATCAGCAGAGCTCCATTCTTCAAACTTTCCAATAATTCTTCAGACCTCCAAAATAGTTTTTGGCCCTTGGAATCCTCACTTCCATGAAATATCCTCCGAACAAAATCAAATTCCTTCACGAGGGCTTTCTGCGGCCTCTACAAATTCTGCGTCCTCCTCACAAACTCTGCATACCAAAAAAAATTCCAGCAATGTCGGTGCAAATGACAGTCACGCAAGGGACTGCAATGGCGGTCTACCAATCAACATACGGTCCATTCATTCATTCTCCTGCTCTTCATGTGTTTTCACCCTCTGCTCTGCTGCTCTCGAACCCTCGACCTTCACAGACTCTGCTGCTCCGCGGATCCTCAACAATTGCAGCGAAAGGAACATAAACGGGGGCAACTTTGTGCTTTTCTTCTTGGCAGCAGATTTCTCCGACTCCTATGATAATAGCTCTCTTTAACACTGCCCTGGCAACCTCACGGCTCTCATGGCTCTACCTGGAAGTCAGGCTCTTCACAATGGCACAAGAGCTCTCCAAATCTCACGCTGCTAACTCAATGCACAACTCTCACTGCTCACCTCGCTCTCTCCAATGTCACATTCTCAGATCCCTGCCCTCCCGTGAGGGAGTGAGGTGTCAGATCACTCTGATACCAATATGGAGGGGTCAGAGGCAGAACACACAGTAAAAGAACAACCAGAAATTGTATTGCTCAGTTTGATCAACACGATTACATTTGTCTTTATTTATAGAGGCTTTAGAAGACTCTAGACAATCTGGAGAGTCCTCGCAGCAGCAGAAATATCTGAGTTCTCGTAGCAGCAGAAATATCTGGAACCGTGCTGTCACTGTCGGTGTGCTGTCAGTGGAAGTCCTAGAGATTTAGTGGTTGGTAGAGAGTTAGTGGTTGGTAGGTAGAAATTAATTCTTTCCAACAGAAACGAGCGGTGCGATATGATTGACCAAATCCCTTCACATCCCCGTTAGAGCAGTTGCTTATATATAAGGCGAGAGCAGTTGCGTATATAAGGTGAAAAGGAGTAGCATAGACACAAATTCGTGGCTGGTGAATGCTGAAAAAACGAGGGAAGGAGTAAAAAATATGATTAAATAAAAGTAAAAAATAAACATGTAATCTGATGTTCTATAATAGTGAGGAAGTTAGTAGTTGAAATCACAACCATTGATTTATTGGGACTACCAAGAGTATTTCATCAATATTAATCTTGTTCATACAAAACTCATTAAACACTAAAACTCATTCCATGATCACAAATATATACCCTTTCAACTTAAAATAAAACATATTTAATATTAAATTAAACTTAAAACGTTTAGAATATGATTATATAAACAAAACATATTTAACATATAAATTATTGCTTTCACATATGGTGGAAACGGACACGCTGAACGAGCTTTTTATATTTTCTTCCATCATATAAAATTAAGTCAAAAAAGACAAAAAAAAAAAAAACCAACTATTTGGAGTACTTATTTGTCACAGGTTCCAAATACCTTCTGATCAATTTACTGTATGATTATATAAAACAAAACATATCTAACAAATTTAAAATTAAGTCGTGCAAGACCAAAAAAAATGAGTGGGTTTATAGTCTGAATTTTGTATGGATCAAAGTTTCATGTATTTAGAAATCCCATTTAAAGGTTTTGTTCGATTTTAAATCAACCCAAATGCTCAAAAATCGCATCAAAATTTTGAATTAACCAAAAATTTAAAAGGAAATCATAGAAAAAGTAACTCAAAAGAGAAGATTGCTAAAAAAGTTAGTCCACTCCCTTTGTAATCTTCAAGTTTAAAAAACTCCAACCTATTCACAGTACTTATTTGCCACGTTGATTCCAACAATCTTTCGTCAATTTACCACAAACTTAACTCGAAGTGAACCGACTTTGTAATCTTCACAAGAAAAGATTTGTTGTAAATTGGCCACGTTGATGCGATGAATGAATATAATGTTTAGAGTCATTGCCTATATAAATCTAAAACCTAAAACGTTTAGATTACAGTTATATAAAATAAAACATATCTCGTAAATATAGGATGAAGTCAAAAAAAAAAATGAGTGGTTTTAAAAAAATCCGACCTATTCGTTGTACTCATTTGTTATGTCAATTCCAACACCCTTTGAAAACTTATCTCTAAGTGAACCAACATTATAATCTTCACAAGAAAAGAGTTATCCATTCACAATCCTGATTTGTCAAGTCGATGTTACCATTTGAAAGTGATGATTGCATACAATGTTAAAGTTCATGTTATTGCTTTTTCATACTGTTGAGTGTGATTTTAACAAGAGAGTCGCGATCAAGCCACATGAGGTATGTCAAAGCTTAATGCGCAAGGAAGATCCTTCGAGGTACCACCTCTTGGTTCGTCATGAAGAGCCGAGTAAAAATGAGGCGGGGATTTTTGAACCAAAGCAGGCAACATCCAGTCACTGGCTCATCTGGTTTCCTTGTTATTTCTAGCTTGACTATCCTATAGTTAGTGACCTGTAGTCTGCGGATTTCCTCAGTTCTCAGCCTGTTTTCAGTGCTTCTTTATGTCATTTCTAGGTGTGTTTCCAGAGCTTGTCTTTGTTTTTAATGCCAGTCACAAGCTCTTAGTTCCTGTTTTGTTTTTGTGCGTTAGCCTTACCCCGGTTGGAAGATCCTTTTTGTTTTTTGTTCAGAGTTGTTCTCGTGACTCTTCTTAGAACTTTCAGATCACCTTTCACTATTTCCGAGAGCTTCGATCTCGTGTCCCGTTTTTGGGCTACTCTGCAGAACTGGTCGGTTACTTGCGACAAGAATCCCTCTTCTCCTCAGAGCGAGTGTCAGTAACTGTGAAGTCAGTCTTAGCTGTTTTTTGGTGGGCCAATGGAATTTCCCTCTAGATCAACGTTGGAGAATATTGTTGAGACTCTAATGAGTCCTGTAGACGAGGAAACTTGGAGGTTGGTGGGACTGTATGACAAAGTGGACCAACTTAGGGGTGGGCCAGAGGGACTTTTTGCAACAAAAGATCATTTAAATATTGTCTTCCCCAGCAAACATACTACACACTCTCTGCTTTATCCTGAGATATCAAAGCCTATTTCCTCTCCTTCAGTTCCTCCTTTGTCGGACCTGCTGCCAAACTCAAATCCCTTTAGCTCCCGACAGAGTCCTTCCTCTCATAAGGGTTTGAGAGAACCTTTAGAGACGTCATTGTTGGCTGGTTTTAATCGAAAGGCATGGAAACCAAACAAAAATTCCAAGCATTTGGTGTTGGGTAATGATATAGGATTAGAGGACACTGTCAAAATGGCGTTGTGTGCTCTGGTGGGAAGGATTTCTTATAAATCACTCAGTAAGGACTCTCTTGAGGGTTGGATACAAAGACAGTGGCAACCTATTCTTGGTTACTCCCCGGAGGTCATCTATTTTACCAAAGGATGGTTGGGCTTTGTTTGCCAATCCTGGGAGGACTCATCCCTTCTTCTCAACAAGTTGTGGGTCTTTGGAGGTAGTAGTCTCATGCTCAAGTGATGGAGGATAGCCTTCAACCCAAATAATGATTACTTTTAGTATACGCATCTTTGGGTTCTTCTCCCAGGCCTCCCTTTGATTTTGTGGAATGAAGGAGCCCTTTGGGCCATTGGAGACACTTTGGGGAAGTTCATTGGTGTTGATCCCAAACATCTTTGTGGCCCAGTTAGGAAGATTCGCAAAGTTCTGGTGGAGATGGACATTAGCAGTGGCTTATCAGAAACCTTAGAGATCGAGTGGAGAGGGCGAAAGATTGCTCAGTCTCTTGACTATCTTGGGTTGCCCTTCCATTGCAACCTTTGTGGGTGTACTGGGAACCTTCGCCGAGACTGTAAGTGTAGTGTCCCCAAGGCCGAGCCCCGTTACAGATCATGTTACATGCAAAAGAATTGTAAATATGTTCTATAGGCTGGTGAGACAAGTTTTGTATAAGTTGTAGGCTTATGAGTCTTGTTAGGCCAGGGAGCCTAAGTGTTGAAGGCCAGGAGCCTGTTGATGTACTGGTATGTATGCAGGTCAATTAATAAAATATAAATACCGCCAGTGCAGACTGACCACGATGAAAGAGTG
>SNQJ01S0224517.1:0-12474 GCA_010110895.2 Picea sitchensis | reverse complement strand
CCTCCCGAGAGGTTTTGCAGCTACATCGCGATGGTGAGCAGTATTCGGGAGACTGAGCCTTCCACTTTTGAGGAGGCTACTAGTAGACAGGTATGGAGATATTCCATGATGGAAGAGTATAATTCCATCATGAAGGACAATGTATGGGAAGTTGTTCCTAGACCTGAGGGGAAGTCAGTGGTGACTTCTAGGTGGCTCTATAAGCTAAATCATGTTGCAAATGGTAGCATCAAGAAGTACAAAGATTTCTTTGTGGCTCGGGGGTTTTCATAGGTTGAGGTAGTCGACTATGATGAGACCTTTTCACCAGTTGCTAGATACACTTCGATTAGGGTAGTGATCTCCATTGCAGCAGAGATGGGTTGGAAGATCCACCAGATGGATGTGAAGACCGCATTTCTAAATGGTCTTATTGAGGAGGAGGTGTATATTGAGCAGCCATTGGGATTTGAGGTGCATGGGAGAGAGTCTCATGTGTGTATACTGAAGAAGGCATTGTATGGGCTAAAACAAGCTCCCAGAGCTTGGTATTCGAGGATAGATGCCTACTTGCAGCAGTTGGGTTTTGAGAAGAGTGGTGTGGATCCCAACCTATACTTCACTGTGGTTGGAGAGGATCCTCTCATTCTTCTGTTGTATGTGGATGATCTTTTCATTACAGGGGCAGAGAGACTCATCAGCAACTGCAAGGAGAGCCTTGCTTCAGAGTTCGAGATGACTGATATCAGACTTATGCATTACTTTTTGGGATTGGAGGTTTGGTAGGAGCCTGGACACATCTTTCTGGGATAGGGGAAGTATGTGTGTGACATTCTGAGTAGATTTCAGATGGGAGATAGCAAGCACATGACCACTCCCATGATTACCAACTGGAAGAAGCTTCATGCTTATGATTCATAGTTGGTGGATTCCACTTTGTTTTGTCAGTTGATCGGATCATTGATGTATTTGGTCAATACCAAGCTAGATATTTGTTTTGTTGTCAACACTCTCAATCAGTTCATGGTGGAGCCTAGGAGAGTGCATTGGGTGGCAAAAAGACATGTGCTCAGGTATCTTTTTGGTATGGTAGATTATGTTCTGGACTATCAGAGAGGAGATGGGGTCCGTCTGGTTGGCTATACAGATTTGGATTGGGCAGGATGTGTCAATGACAGGAAAACCACTTCAGGGTGTTGTTTCGGATTGGGATCAACAGTTGTGTCTTGGTTTAGTTGGAAGAAAAATTCAGTGGCTTTGAGTTCTACAGAGGCTGAGTATATGGCAGCCAGTCAGGCTAGTTGTGAGGCCCTTTGGCTTCACAAGATGCTGGTGGGATTGTTCAGTGTGCAGTTGAGGCCTACTGTGATTTACTGTGATAATCAAAGTTGCATTAAACTCTCGAAGAATCCAGTATTTCATGACCGGTCTAAGCATATCGAGATTCGTTATCACTTCATCGGTGATTATGTTCAGAGAGAAGTTGTGGACCTATAGTACATATCTACAAAGGAGCAAGTTGCATACATACTCACCAAGGCATTGAGCAGAGGCAAGTTTGTATTTTTCAGGGACAAGCTTGGAGTGGTGAATAACACTTTCCTCGATAAGAGGGAGTGTTAAATTTTTAATTAAATAAAGTACCTAGGAAAGTGTTTCTCATCCCTAAGTGTCTAAGGGGTGAGAAAGTGCCTAATGTGGGCCCTAGTCATTTAATTTGTGAGATGCAAATTAAAAGGTGACTTTATGACTATAGTGAGGGAGAATGAAGAGACATCAAATCTTAGCCACACATCTAATCTAATCTCATCCATTGGATTAGAGGCTCCTCACCTACCTCATGAGGTCGATTAGGGTTGAGGGGCACACCCTTTGAGGGTTGTTCATGTATTTTTGTTGAGAGAGCAAAAAGAGAAGAGAGAGGTTGAGATTTGAGAAGAGAGACAACATTTGTAGGAGGAGAGCATGCATCCCAAGGCAAACAATAGGCATGGATTACAAGGAAGCAGACAACATTTATTATCAGTCCGTATAGTACGGATTTAAGGGGTCGTACAACATTTATTGTGCACAGAAATCGAGGAGAACAACAACACGCATTTCTGGAAAGTTTGGCATGCATTCCAAGGCTGTCGTGCAGTACTTTTCAAGCACAGAAATCGAGGAACATGTTGGGCACGATTTTCTGGGTAAATAAAATCCATACAGTCCGTACGGACTTGCACAAAAAAAGAGGGTCGTACTGCCAGAAGTTCTGGGCACGATTTTCAAGGTGTTGGGCAAATTTTTCAAGGCATTTGCTAAGCTAGGTTTTCCATACAGTTGCAACATATATTTGGCATGCAAACCAAGGATAGTCTGTACAGTATTTAATGTTGTGACAGCCATACAATGGTACAGATTTCTGGTTCAGAAATCGAGGAGCAAGCTACAGGAATGTCCAGATAAGTTTGTAAAATTTCTGAAGATGAATATGTTATAAAAGAATTTATCATAGGCCCATAAATAATAAAAAGCTCTCTCTCACTGGTTTTCCCCTTGTGGGATTTTCCAGGGTCGATGTTAGACCGAAAATATCTGTGTCAATAATTTTCTGAGTTTTATATGCTGCTGATATTTTATTTCTGCATTAAAAACGAAATTCAAAATCCTCATGTTTTAGTTCTGAAATTAATTTTCTGCTGAGTTTTTATATGCTGATATAAAACTGGGTTTGGGCATTAAACATTGGCTGAAAAATCAGCGATACTGAAACTGGGTTGGGGTCTGAAAATTTACACTCTCTTGGGCTATCTCTTGCACTTCCAAAAAATTATTCTTTAGTCTTGTCAGACCCTCAAAGATTTCCTTTGCCATGATGTTTCACAAAAAAATAATCTTCATGCAACACACACAAATTTCCAATTCTTCAACTTCCTCATCTTTCTCATATTTGTTGCATCCTCTAAAAATTTCCTCTTGTGTGGTGTATTGCACCACAAAAAACATTATTTTTGTGCAATATGCAACTTTTCCCTCAAGTTTTTTTCAATTTTTTTTTCTAAGTCTTAAAGCATCTTCTTCTTGGTGATGACATTGTATTGCATGAAAAATATCTTCATATGATAGCTTCTTTGCATGAGAATATTTTCATGCAAAGCACAACTTCCTCAAAATATTTTAAGTGTCACACTATCAGAAAAATTATCTTTTTGTGGTGTATTGCACCAAAAATATTTTGGTGCATTACATTGTATTGCAACCAAACTTTATTTCATGTGATAAATGGAACTCTTAAAAAATTTCAAGAAAATATTCATAGTAAAAAATCAATTGTCCTAGATTGAACACTATGTCACATGAAAAATGTTTTCACGTGACACACTTTGTATCACGCTGAAATTATTTTTGTATGATGCATAGAAATTTCCTGTCTTTTTCCACACTTAGTTGCTTTTCAAAACACTTGAGTTTGTGACTGTAGTGGAATCACTGACTTGGAATTTTGATCCAAGTTTGACCACCCAGATACCAAATCGACCCTCATCACATTAGATAACTCTATATAATCACAATTTTGGGAATCTTCCCCAACTTAACACAAGAAAAAACTATGTTGTTATGCCACAAACCCATACAACCTAGTGTTGAAATCTACAACTCTTATACCACATGTAAAGTACCTAGCCTACTAATACAAAATAAAAAGCTCTTATACAAATAAATATAAACAAGGTAACATGGCCAGAATTTCTCACGCAGATAACAACAAATTCTAAAAACCATGAATGAAATCTATTTTAAACATACTTAAAAATTCAAATAGAAACATAAGCTGAAGTTAGTAGATGTAATATGGCAAAATTGTTTAGTAAAATGGTGTTACGAGAGTGCATCCTGGGTTTCCTCCTAACATTTGGGCTTTTTTTCCATTTCTCTCAACAACAAGCCACCCAGAGTTCAGGGGCTATGAGTCCATAAGGAGATATGGCTCTCTTGTTCATTGTTCACACACACAAGAACTTGATTCTCGGGTTTATACTCCAACAAAAATTCCATGTTGTCATCTCTCTTTCCCATCAACTTACTGTAAAGGTAGGTTCCATCTCACCACCATGTAGTCTCTTAGGCCATCCCACTTCTCTCCAAGGCTCTAGTGTAAGGTCATCCAGCAAATCTCTTTCTTTGGGACTCCAAGAATTCTTAGTTTTTTTAAGAGTTCTCATAACAGTCTTCTCAAGGCTCTAAAGTAATTTCCTCAATGGGAAAAACTCACTTGCAAACACACAACCTACATTATAGGCATGCAGTATTCATTTCCAGCATAAAACTCATCTTTATCAAGTTGTCCTCACACATCCACTATGGCTACGTGTCATTTCCAACACCAAGCTCATTTTTGTTATTGTTGGCATAGGAGAAGACCCAAGCTTCAGCAGCTTCAATAGCTAGCACCAACAAAGCCTAATTACCGTGCTAGAGCTAACTTACACGCGAAGCATATGAAGAGTCCTCACCCAAGGTAGAGTTCTTGGGGACTCAAGTGTCTACAACCTAATTTGGGACCTGGAATCTATGATCTGTGCTTAACATATCACTTAGCCAATAACATTCATTATTCTTTAACCCTTATTCACATATAGAGTCAAACCCTTGTTATAGAACAATGCAGTATTAATCTAGGTCTAAGCACATCTAATCATTTAGCACATAGCATCAGAGCGGATCTAGCATTTATTCATATATAAAACACTAAGAATCAATGGATCTACCTATCATGCATCAAGATCATTACACTAAGAGAGTAAATACATAAACTATATGAACAACATAGCACAAATCACATCCGACCTTACGGGATATACGTGGTTCCTTGATTATTGAGATTTCGATCCATAACTCTTTTTCTTCTTTAGTATTCTCTTCAATCTCCTTACAAGCACCAAGCCACAAAGCTAACTCCACATGGGACAAGAGATCTACATGCACCTCAACAGATCCACCTTCCACAGGTAAGGTCAAGGAACAAAAGCCTTACGATTACATGCGCGCAAGCCTTACAAACAACACTTGCCAGCTCTACAAGTGTCAATACGTTCGTGCACAAAGCTAGCTACTCATGCACTAAGCCAATTCTACTTCATACTAACTTTGCTCTAATTCTTATATAATTATTTATACATTACAAAGGGACTAAACATGGGTGAACCCACGGGTATCCCATACACCAGTACATAAACCCTAGAACCAAGCCTTAAAGGGCGAGATCCATGATCTTCTCTCTTTGCTGGTAGCTCAAGATCGACCGACTGTGAAGTCGATGGTCAAACATGACCAATGTTTCCACAAAGAAACTTGGTGGGGGCGAAAGTTACCCAAAAAATGGTTGTAAAACAATTTTTCCAAAAATCTACTCAAATTTCCTTTTCTCCAGCCGTGCTTGACTCTCACACATTTCCCCAAAAGTGGCGTGTTACTGTACATGTTGTCATAGATAGGTGAAATGATCTTTCCCACCAACCTGTTACATGAGTGTACTTATCCCATACTTCAATATCTAAGTGAGGTGACTTTGTCCACCAACCTCTTACGTTTATTTAGTGTCTAGGTTGAAATAAGATAAAAGGGAGAATATTAATAATAAAATGATTTATAAAAGAATGGCTTGGGTTATTAAGCATATGGAACCCCATTTATCCTCCTCTCTTGTGGAATCATAGCCCCCAATGGTACCACCACATCCAATAAAACCTTGAGGATTTATTTTATTAATCATTTCAATGCACATTTGCATAGCTCGGTCCTCAGCCATATTGATCATTATAAGCTCTCTAACCCAAAACATATTGTCTCACCAACCTATTTCACATTTGCATAATTACAATAAACTTTATGGGGATTAAAATTGGGGATGTGACATCTTAGGTAATCGATGGCATCTAGGGAGGAATGGAGACAATGAACAACAAATTGCAGGAAACTTTCAAAGGAAGAAGCAATGGAGGAACAAAATGGTCGAACAAGAAAGAAAGTTGATTGAGAACAAAAAATCGACCAAGAAAACATTGGTGGTGGGAAAAATAAGCCACATGTGACATACTTAATGTGCCCCATTAATAGAAAAATTTGTCAAAATGTCACTTACATGTGTGACCAACCTAATCCTAAACCCAAATCCATTATAAAACACTATGCAATGCACACCAAAACACATTGTATAGATGCTCATCTAATTTTCCTAATTCAAAGAAGCCATGTGCACTGAAAATTACTAGCATAGAGTTTTGAACCCCCTCCCCATTGAGAAAGCTAGTTGCAGAAGAAGAATATTTTGACGAAATGCATCCAAAGATGAGGGGACAAGTGTATTCAAAGCATAAAATAGTCGATCCTTACAGTAAGATGAGGTTCAATGGGTAGAATTCATGAGATATTGATGTCTAAATGAATAGTATTCGACGAGCGTGCATAGAGGAAATCATCTGGGACAAACATTGGGAACATTTCACTAAATGGGGCTTATTCAAAGGAAAATGGAGAAAGGAAACCGTAATGCTTGAAAAAACACAAATTAGTTCATACATGAGTACACCTCAGGTTGCAAAGTTCGATGGTTTGAAGGAGGGGGTTGTGAAATTCATCATCAGATTATATCACCATTCTTAGCTATGGATTTACAGACCAATCACAATAATGGATGGATTTATCCAATGAATCTATGGTCCACCTAACAAAGGAAACTTGGTCCTAAATATGATTGACTTGACAACTTGGATCCAAAATTTCACAGGCAACACTTCGACGAAGAACTCGAAGGGTTTGGTCATAAGCCAAGTAATTGACCAACATGTAAAATGGGCTTGCATCATAATATATGTATGCTTTAAATCTTTAGGTCAAGAGTTTGATGTTAATCCTAACATGTCAGAAACCATAGGTCAAATAGTTGAACAAGGAAAGGTTTTTTAATTGGTTCTAACATATTTTCAACATTTTAAGGACGATTTGTGAATAATTCCAAGTGTCTAGCAAAGGCAACTGGTACCCATCACTTTCAATTTGGGTTGCAATGAGTTAGGTTTTCCTATTTGGAAAGACTGCCTTTACTAGGTTGAAAAACCCAACAATGTTCAACTTCGAGTGCTTTGCATATTTTTGGAGAGGCCCAAATGAGGGATTAACACCATAATATATGTTCTAGGAATGGGTCAAGCCATTAAAGAAAGATTTTCATCGGTGGAGGGTTGCATGGAAAATCAAAAGGTTTGTACCCTTATCAGTCCATGTACAATTGGGAGTTGACTTCACAAAATTTTGGTACACACATGGAGTATTCAAAGAGCCCAAAGAGATTGAAAACCATCCAATAGATAAACAATTTTTTGTTGAAGTCTCATGACATTCGAACAAAATCACACCAGTTCCAACTCTTGCCTCTACCATCATCACTAACATCATCACACCTTTGAAGGATGGGAAAATCAACAAGGAGCAAGAAGCAATTTCTTATACTATTCCTTTTATAGTACAAGGAGATTCAACATCAAAATCCCCTAAGAAGAAGTAGATTGGGAGGAAGAGGATATAACAAACAGAAGCGCTAGATGAATCACTCAGCCAATTGATGGGGGATGACTTGCAGACTCTTATCCAAGGTGCTAAAGAGATCAACTTTGAATATCCTATAATAAAGAATAAATTAGAGCAAGTCACATAGAAGGTACTTACAATAGATATAGGCTAATGTGGGAAGGGAAAAAAAGAGAGAAAGAAAGAAAAGAAAGCAGGGTGTTGGAGTTGAGCGTTGAACCCTAGTATGCTGAAGCAATGGAAGAGTCTAAAGAAATCATCATGGAAGCCTTGAAGAAAAACATCATGGTTGAACGATAGAGGCAAATACAATTGGAAAGGATGTGGTAGCAGCAAGCCAAAAAAGAAGCCAAGGAAGCTAAAGATATTGCTAGTGTATCTAGACAAAATACAATAGAGAAAGAAAATCAAAATCAAAATACACCAAATGGCCACCTTAGTCAACAAGCCCCACAGTATAACCAAGGTTAGGTCACCCACAACATAAACCCTATTGAAATAAATTACATCATGGTCAACTATCCCACAACAGTCAACTACATTGACTCAACAACCCTAGTTGACTAAACAACCAATATAACAATAGTAGACTGAGAAATGAACCCAAAAATAGACCTAACAAAAGACTTAGGAGCAAACATAACAATATGATCAACAGACCAAACTAGTCATCCCATGATCAACTACCTTCCACTCTAATGACGAACCATCCACTGACCCAAGATACCCCATCAAAACCATCTTCACAACTACTTGCAACAATGACAACAAAAACAACACCGACATCACCCCATTGACACAAAAGAAGTAGACATGAGAATGAATGGGACAAGAGATAAAAGGGACCAAAGGTCTTTATGGCCTTTTGACCACAAGGAGGCCCTAGAAAAACTTCTAAGGTAATCTTTGATCAACTAACACAACTCATGGTGAGCTGATGGAACATATCATGAAATTGAGTAAATAAAATTATCAAGAGGTGGAGAGCCTCACTCAAGGCCACACAAATACTATAGGATAAAAAGAACAAGGAACAACAAGTGTGGAAAGATGTAAAATAACAGTCCAAGAAAAATTGGGAATTAGTACTAAATATCCGACTACTGACCGAGTAGACTGCATGGTGCACTTGATTCATGAGTTGGTCGACTGACAACAATAATTGTAACTAGAAAACAAATGACTTAATGTGGACCAAGTTGGAGAAATCCTGTAGAAAGAATATGAAAATTTTGAGCAGATAAAGGCATATTTTGAAGGAATAGGTGCACATGTTTCTGGTATGAATTTAGTCCTCAACAATTGTTCAATATATTTTTCCACCATGTAATTGATTGAAGTTTAGTGGGATCTCATTAAAGGATCACTAATATATTAACACCATCCGACCCATGAACCACCACAATGCTTTGACGGGAAAATTCAACGAGAGAAAGTAGAGGAAAAATTGTTAGCTCAAGAACATGAATGGTTTCAGGACAATAGGAATGCACAAATAAAAGCTAACACTAGATCAAAACATATTGTAGAAACAACCAAATAACTCTAGAGCATGCAAGAGAAGTATAACCTAGACTTGGAATCAATATAGAATGCCTCTATTCCTAAAAACATGGACTATTTGGTTCAAATAAAAACATCAATTTTGAAAGAAGAGAAAGCACTAAAAGAATTGTAGGATTTTGAAAGTCAACTTCAACAAATTGCACCACATATTCACCGAATTTGCACAAATGCTCCAAAAGCCGCTCTTGTTTTAGAACGACATGTACCAACAACTTCACCACCTCGACCAAGAATTTCCTTTTTCATCCCAAGTACATATGTAACACAACCTACTATCGCTGAAGTACTATCTCCGACCCCATCAAAATAAGTAGAGGAACAAGACTGATCTAAGAAACTTAGGGATAAATGTGAAACTAAAGTGCACCTTAATGAAGCATCAATCAATCAACCTAATCCACCAACCAAAATAAGCTACTGAAGCATAGGAAAAATTAGCTCCAACGCCACAAACACCTTCAACAATATCAGTTTTGTAAGAATCATTCCAAGTAGTGCCAAGACCACCTCCAAGCTCTTAATCAACACAACCTTGAACACATTGATTTTTGTAAATTTGGGCTTCAGGTACTGTAATTTTCTTTTATTCCAATCTCCCTCTTCTTTAGCATAAAGAAGGATCCTAAAAATAGAGATAAGCCATGTAAAAAGAGCACATAATAGGGAATTTTGTAAAATGGGTAATATAAGGGTACTTTTTACCCAAGGAAAGAGAAAAATTATTATCTAGATGACACTAGAGAGAAGGGTTGATTCGCTCATGAGGCCATTTTGAGAAAGGAAAATCATTAGTACATGTTAATTTTTAAGTATTAATAGAATGATCTCTTTTGTGGTGTGTTGTTCTTGATAAATTTGTGGGTTTGTGGGTCCTTGATGTTGTGCCTTTTTCATTACAAGACTGCTTGAAAATTCCAAGTAATACATCCCTAGATTTCAACGTTACCAAAATTCCCAAGCGACATATCCCTATATTTTGGGCATTATTAAGAAAATAGATTTTGCTTATCATTGGTTGAGGGTTTCTTTCAATGTAAATATACTAATCAATGTAACTATATCATCAAACCAAATATGTGTGGAAGTTGTTGGGTTCATCATTTTGGAATAATTGCTTCTAGATATCATTCTATAGGATGTTTAATTGACAAATGGAATATGAAAACTTGAGACTCCTTCCTCCTTTGCAAGATTGTATGTATTTAAATTTGATCGGAATTGGATCCTCACCCAAAATACTTTGTAAATTTGTAATTGTCCTTTTCATTTTATTTTGTCTTTTTGACAAAGTTGGAGTGAAGTGAACCATTATGATAGTTGTCCTTCCAAAGGCATCTCGTTAAAACAGAAGGATGTAGTGATCAAGGGAGACAAGGAGAACTTGTGAAGTTTGCATAGATTAGAGCTCAAAGAGTGTAGCTTGCTTGAATCGGTGGATGAAGGGAGTTAAGGGAGCTTGTCCATAATGGCCGAAGTCATCTACGAGCCATGACATCTGCATTTTCTTTTGTGAGTAACAATGCATGAGTTTTTTTGGGTATGCATAGCTCACCCTTTCTCAAGCAAAATAAATATCAGCATTTTATATATTAGCATTAGGTGTAATATACTCTATGGAGATAAGTGTGGTTCTAGTTTGAGTTTTATTACCTGAAATTTATGTTATGGTTAATAGATGCAAGCTTCATTAGCTCAAACTTCATTTTGTCTTGTTCACTGAGGTTCCACTCACCCACAAATTTTATTCCCTCTTTGAGCATTTTATTTTATTGTTGGACGAATTTCCTTCTGCCTTGGTAAATTTATACTCCTCTAGGTGTTTTTCTTAGTGTTGGGCATCCCAATTGAGACGTTGGTCGGAGTTAATCATTGATGGATCATTTTTCTTTAGATGGGTATCTTCCCTTTTCCCCCATGTCATTTTCGATGCTAAGTGTCTAGAAATTCACCCTAGGTCATTTTCTCCGTTAATAGAGTGTCTAAACTTTCCCAAAGTCATTTTTCTTTGATGTTCGATGTCTAAATTCTCCCTTAGTCCCTTTGATGTGTGGAATCCATGGGGTCTCTACTCAGTGAATGTGTGGCATAGAAAGTGCATTCGTGGGATATTAATGAATACTTCTAATTTCACTAAAGATTGACAAATACCTCCCAAAGTCCTTTTGTTGAACACCCCCCTCCCAATACATCTTTCCAAAAAAAACCCTATTTTACCGATACCCCTTTTTATACCCCTCAGTACCTATAAACCACCCATGCAGACATCCCTCCCTTGAATATCTACAATATATTGAATATATTGAATCTATTTTTCAATATAATGGGGGATTTGAATCAAAATATTGAATCAAAATTTGACATCATGTTTTAGAGATTTGGCATCAATCACTAATTGAACAAAATAAAACCTAGCATGAGCTAGAAGTCATATAGTCTTAAACAAATACATGTTGATGTCTCTAAAACTGCATGATCATTGGTTAAAGAAGGTAGTGTTAAGATGTATTGCAAGTGCAATGATTTGCAATGATATTGAGTGCAATGATATTGAGTATAGACTCAACAAGTTCAAAGATAATCATGGTGTTCACAGTGGATACCCTTTTTTATACCCCTCAATACCTATAAACCACCCATACCCGACATCCCTCCCTTGAATATCTACAATATATTGAATATATTGAATCTATTTTTCAATATAATAGGGGATTTGAATCAAAATATTGAATCAAAATTTGACATCATGTTTTAGAGATTTGGCATCAATCACTAATTGAACAAAATAAAACCTAGCATGAGCTAGAAGTCATATAGTCTTAAACAAATACATGTTGATGTCTCTAAAACTGCATGATCATTGGTTAAAGAAGGTAGTGTTAAGATGTATTGCAAGTGCAATGATTTGCAATGATATTGAGTGCAATGATATTGAGTATAGACTCAACAAGTTCAAAGATAATCATGGTGTTCACAGTGGAATAGTGTGAAAAGGATCATTGCAAATCCTCTCCTCTTGAGCAAGTGTCGGAAAGTCAAAAATCAACAAAAGAAATGGGTGCATTTTGTTGTCACTGCTTAAAGGAAGATGGTTACAATGACGAAATATTAAGGTGTTTTTCTGTGTGTTGTTGTTGTTCATCATGCATTGACTATTAGAACTTTATTTTCGTACATTGGGATCTTATTTATTTACCTTCATAAACTAGTTTATTTTATGTATTTATTTACCTTCATAAACTAGTTTATTTTATGTGCATTAATAGACGTTGCGTACTTTTCAATAATTACGTGGTACACATTCAAGCGATTCGGCGATCACCTCACCGCATTGATTGTATGAAAATGAAATAAATAATGGTC
>SNQJ01S0224516.1:0-13487 GCA_010110895.2 Picea sitchensis | reverse complement strand
TGCAAGAGACCCTCGTGCAAATCTAAAACAGGGAAAAAGCATGTGTTTGTTCTGAAGAGCCAGTACACCTCTGTTCGGAGCCGTGGAGTCTGTTTCGACCCTTGCGGAAATTGTTGGTCATGCAATCCCAAAACCATAGTTGTGGGACTATGCTGTAATGGCAGTGAAAATTGTTGAATCGAGCTATGATAGGGGGTTTTCCTTCATTGGACCCGATTTGCTGAACAATACGTCTGACCCAACCTCTGTAAGAGTATACCCCGTACACCCTTTGAACCAAGAGTCGCAGTGTTGATTCAGAGAGAGCCTGTTTCAAATTCGGAAATCTGATGCATCCTTTCTCTGACAGAGCGAGCATGTGCGTGGAGTCCCTCTCCCAAAGTCGTGACTGTGAGACCATCCTGTGATTGTTGAACCAGTTTGGGAAATCCTGTGTCTGTTTTCCCGTGGGTTGTTGTGGCCACGCAGTACTAGACTGCGTGTGGATTGTTGGCCAGTTTTTCAACACTCTCTTCAGGTGAGAGAGGTGATTGAGGCTGGAAGAACAGGTTGTTGGCCTGTGAGCGATTCTCTCCAGGTGAGAGAGTGCGCAGAGGAAGGAGAGAACTCTTGGAAGGAACCCTATAATTTCCACAGAGCTCAGAGACTTCCGGTCCAGTCTGTTGTTGTAACCCAAGGCAAGGGAGGTTAGCAGTCGAAGGATTGTCTAGGTGATAGATAAGGTGTATACTTCTGGGGTGGAACATGCATGTGGGGAAGGAGTGTATGTGGGTAGTGAGCATGAGTGGTTCCTGAGAGTGAATTCCTTCCTTGTGACTGTGTGTTGTTTTCCCTGTAACCTCAGCCTAGCCTAGGATTCCTTGTCTTGGGGTGGAGCTTAGTCCCAGCTTGTGGGTGACCCACTGTTAAGTTGATGAGCAGTGTGGTCTAAGGCTGGGAGGTTTGTGGAAGGCCTGCACTTGGTTGGTGGAACTGCCACTGTTTCAAAGATAAGTACCAAATGATGCTTTAATTATGTTTTTGTATCTCTGTGTATTATAATTATCATGTATTCTACTGTGCATTTGGATTCATTTTATTGCCATGGATTATTTATGTTAGTAATAATTCGTATGCTTACTCTGAGCTTAAATGTATTTATTTTCTTAAATGCATGTGGATTATATAATGCATGTATGAGTAATGAAAAAGGTGTGTACAGATTGGTAACAGAGAGCGATAAAAGCCTTGGCAATAAAAAGGTGTGCTACAGCTAGGCTCTTAGCTTAATAAAATTTCAGAGCACTCGGAATAAATAACCTACAAGAGTACGGAGGATGTGTGGACATAGATGAATTCAATGACCAAATAGTTGCAACCAGAATCGAAGAGAAGTTTGCTTCATCGGGTTGGTATAAAGACATAGTATCTTACCTTTTGACCCTGAACTGTCCAAGTGATTTATCTCCATCTAAGGCCAGGACACTGAAATTGCATGCGGTAAAGCACTGTATATCCAAAATCCAATTGTATTGGAAAGACCCTCTAGGCTTTCTACTGGTTTGTTTAGTAGAATCAGAAACAGAAAAGGTCATAAATGAATTTCACGAAGGAGTATGCGGAGGACATCATGCGTGGAGAGAAACGACTTATAAAATCCTGAGCAAAGGATATTAATGGCCTAAACTATTCTCAGATGTTAGTGCCAAAGTCAAAGCCTATAACTCTTGCCAATTGTTTGCAGGCAAGCAGAAACTCCCTGCATTACCTTTGCTCCTGGCTAAAACACAGTCCCGTTTTAACAATGGGGGTTGGATTTTATAGGCGAAATTAACCCACATTCCAGCGCTCAACACAAATGGATCCTAACTGCTACAGATTATTTCACCAAGTGTGTGGAAGCTATTTTGACTAGAAAAGTGACAGATTCAAGGGTGATAGATTTCCTAGAAGAAAACATATTACCTAGATTTGGTTGTCCCCGAAAAATAGTTACAGATAATGCTCAGACATTCAAATCTATGGCAATGGTTAGCTTTTGCCAAAAATTCAATATTATACTGGGTCATTCTACGACATACTACCCCCGAGGCAATGGGCTCGTCGAATCATAAAATAAAAGCTTAATTACCATAATTAAAAATTTGTTGAACGAATACAAAAAAAATTGGCATGTGCATTTGAAGTACGCCTTATGGGTGAATTGGATAGGCACCAAGAAATCGATTGACACTTCTCCATTTCAAATGGTATACGGGACCGACATAGTGTTACCCATAAATCTGGCCCTACCCGTGATGAAACTTTCGCAGGATGAGAGAGAAGAACCAAATCACATCACAAGGAGAATAAATCAATGATCAAAGTTCAACAAAACAGAATGGAAGTGGACGAAAGGCTGCAGAAATATCAAGACAACATGAAAGCATTGTTCAACCATTAGGCTAAAGACAGGGAATTCCTCCCTGGCGATTTGGTTTTGAAATGGGATGTTAGGAGGGAAGACTCGACAAAACATGGAAAATTCGATCATATCTAGTATGGACCATTCAAAGTCACAACTTCTTAAGGGAAGAACTCGTTTCTATTAGAAAAATTGGATGGTCAAATCCTCAACGCCCCTATCAACAGGCCTTATCTGAAGCACTATATGCAATAAATGATCTCCAAAATTCCACTGTATATATCAGTTTGTGTTTTATGTCTTTATAGATTTTGAGTAAGTTTTACTTTCATCGCAAATAAAATAGGTTAGTGATCTCCTAGAAGTAGAGATATGAAATATTCAACACATTGAATTCCATAAATCTTAAAACCTTGATACTCTTCATGTTGTTTTCTTACAGGACTCTGATTTATAGCCCAAACATCAAAAAGAAGAAAACGGATGGTCATGTATCGGGAAATCGATTCGTCCGAAAGAGGTGATAAAAGATATTTTACTAAGATGAGAACAAAATGGTAAGGCAAAGGTATGAATTCCCGAAATGTCTAGATTTCAAATGAATATCACCTAGGTGCAACGACGGTCTCGTGAGTATGAACATATTCACCCGATGTATTATCAAACGAACATTTTTTTTTAATGCCGATTCTAAAAACTCCCCTAGATAAGATAAAAATAATTATAATAAACAGAAGAAGTAAAACGTCCTCAAAGAAAAAGTTCCAAGAGTCAGGATTGCATTATAGCAGTTGTGCTTATGAAATCTGAAACCTTCTCTGTCATCCTCTTCCAAATATTTGGTTTTTTCCCCCTTGAATCCAGACGCCTTCCCATGGCCCCCACAACGAAAGAAGAGGTTACACTTTAGCACTGAAAGTTGGCAAGCGAATTTAAAAAAAAAAGGGGCAGGTCCTCACAACTCCTCAACTCCTACTGAACAAAGCTATGCATAGGCTAATCCTAACTCTCTTAGTTATTTCAATAGGTTTTAATGATTAGTCTTGCTCCAAAGAAAGCCCCTGGAAATAAATTCTCCCATAAGTTTTCCTGCGGACTAAGATGTTTTGAAAATCAAAGGAAAACTGATCCAGAGAAATCAAAGTGAGTTAACAGACCTCTGTTGAAAAATTATACACAGATATGATCCCTGGTATACTTTATACTAATTGATTGCCCCCACTTCATGTCAAAGAAAAATATAAGACAGATGGTGAAAGGAAATTCAAAAAATTGATTGCCCCCATCTCATCCAAAAAGAGATGATGAAAGGAAATTCATAAAATGATTGCCCTCATCTCATCATTTAAATGCAAAGTTACAACTTGAAGTGGTGAAAGGAAATTCAATAAAGGGAATCAGATAACTTCACCAGAGTACTAAACAGGCTCGTTGGAAGTGAAGCAATGTTGAAGATATATGTAAGGCTGTTATACATGAATTATACTATACTCTGGTAATTAGTTTTCCTCGAAACCAAATCTACATCCCAAGTTCGTGCAGGACTCCCTGATAAAAAACATTAAAATTACTTCACCTTGATGCAAGCAAAATCAACATAACCTATTAAAATTCTTAAGGTTGTTTTGATTATCTTAAGCAGACCCGAATTCAGTTTTAGGGAAGAGGAAGTCAAGTGGCCCAAAATTTGATATTAGAAAGCGATTGAGCTTTGAAAGCTTTCAGGGGATAAAGATGAAACCTCCAATTTGAAATTGTACCCTTTTCTGAATAGGTTTTGCGGAAGCAAACTAATGACTCCATTTACCCAATAAAGGCACTTGGTCTACTGTTCTTCTTGTCCAACAAGGATATGAGATCCCTAGTTGGAGCCTATGTTGGAACACTTGTATTTTTCAAATACTCTAGTTATCAAAGGTTTGGATCCACCTATTTTCTAAATAACAAAACGATATACATAAGCCTCAAAAGTTGGGTTTCGGGATTTCGTAGATATTACAGTTTTACATATTAAAGCTCTCGATGTCCCGACACGTGAAATAGCGAAGTTGGTTTAAGTTAATCACGATTATTGAACCGTTAAGCAGGGATTATCACTTTTTAATACATCGTGCTTTCGCATTTCGGGAGTCACACCTTGAACACCCTTCCATCTCCCGACGTGCGAAGTTGTGAAATCAGCTTAAAATAAATCTGGTTAATTACGAGAATAATGATAATTAAGCCATAGTTAATCATTATCGTGATTTCGCGACTTCACAGTTTTTTCCTCGAAGCAACACGTTTGTAACCCCGATACCCGAGGTTGCGGAATTCATTAATTAATCATGGTTAATTAAAAACTTAAGTCTAATCACAATTAATCAACCAAATCGCAATATCGCGAATTCGGGGTTCATGGTTCAAGATTAAGAGTAAAATCATCTAAGACTGTGAACGCCGAAAAATGGATTAAGTACTAAACGCACTTAATTAAAGGACTAAACTGGATTAATTAATATCTTCAACAAATTTTAACCTGTACAGTCTATGGACAAAGAATTAAACGTTTTTGCGTTTTTCCCAAGTCACTAATTAATAAACATTTATAACATTTATAAGAAAGTTAGTGAAATGATTAGTAGTAAGATCTTGTTTTATTGCTAAATATTTCTATTAAATGTTTTAAACACTCTATCAGCAAGGACTTGCACAGACTTGAGTGCTCAAAGAGAAAGGGTTTCCGTCATTATTTTAAAATTTTCTTTCTAATTTTCACAGAGCCAGTTTACCGAGATAACCTTTGACTATGTTTTCATTTTATGTGACAGTAGCCTAATTGCAAGGTTCTATATCATGGCTCCGCGGAAAACACCCAAGGCAACTAGTGAGAAGTCAAGTCAAGGTTCAGATATCATTTCTGATACCTCGCCTAGAAGCATCAACACTGTCAAAAACTGGACACATGTCTCCAATGTTTTGCAATATGAGTTGATAAATTGTCCAGACAATTCCAACGATAATGAAAAATATGACTTATCCAGCAAATACAAAATTGTCGCTCAGTTAGAGATACATAAGATAGCAGCAAGGTCGCAGCTCTTTCTCTATTATGATATGATCAGATGGGCGCTAGACCATGTAGATATCCCGACTAGGACAATATTCAACAAGCAGAAGGTGACAATTGGGACATTCAGGCCAGAGCATCTACAGACAATGTACAAATTGTCTCCCACAGCAAAATTTACTCACAATGTCGAATTCTTAGAGGGTTTCAAAAAGAAAGAATGTGAGCAATTTGGGAAAATCTTATACGACCTAATCAAAGATTGGTGTTCGCACCCCGCGAAATTCAAAGCCGATACTAATGGAATTTATTCAATCCCATCGTTAGTGCCACAATTCATGTATATAGCGATGATGGTTTGTAGATGGTATGCGAAGGAGGACACCTCTCACTTCTTTCTCCCATGGGTACCGCTTATTCACACAGTAGCTGAGGGATTCTCTTTCTACTGGGCCAAATTGTTGTCAGACAGTCTTGCCAGTCGAATTACGGAATATCGAGCACAAAAGACGAGTGGGAAAGCATCTTCATTCTTCATGTCTGCTTACATTATGGATGTTATTTTCTTCATGACACCTTTCCCATTAATGAGTTGGAGCTGAACCCCAACTAATATAGAGCCTATTCATGTGTACCACTCGAAACTTTGGGAAGATAAAGCCAAAGAATTCGTCTATGAGATTTTCAACTGGGTAATGGTACCAATGCATGTCTCTATCTTCGGCCATCCGCCTCCTAGGATTTCAGATAAAATCACAGCTAACCTAAGTAGCGTGGAAGATTGGTACATAGAAGCAGAGTTTTCATATATTAGGGTTTTTGGCAGCTCTGTTCCCCCATATGCTCTGTCGTTGTTCTTTCCAGATAAGTTAGTATGTCGTGAGATCGATAGGCAAACCGTGCTCGATGGGATAAGAAAAGAGATCATAGGAGTTCAGAAGAAGGTATGGCCACCCTTCCCCATTCACATTGGTACATATTCTTTATTAGATTTTAGCCATGCCAAAGTGGAGGCCAGTGCCCTGGAGGAAATGAAATTAGTAGCCATTGAGTTTAAGAAACACGATCCAAATAAGGTTGTGAGTAATCACATGGCGAGTTATGGCCTGAAGAGATACGAGCACGAAGACTCACCCCATGATGAAATATTTCGAGGAGCGAGGTCCTACTCTGAAGTATTAATTCGGATTCAAGCTCTGTTGCTCGGAGATATGGTCGATTTCTATAAATTCTAGGAGCACCGAAGAAGTTGCCTCCCCAAAGTTTTACAGGGTAGAACCTCAAAACCTCCAGGTACACAACAAGCAGAAGCTAAAGGTTCAACGGACGCAAACCCTAGAAAACAAGAGACTTAGGAAAAGAAAGAGGAAACTGAGACCTTGAATCAGGAAGACGAGATCCCCAACCAAGAAGAAGGAAACCCAGAGATAGTTACACCTGGAAAAACAGGTTAAAGGTCAAGAAAAGATACCCTCGAAATGGGTAGGTGACACACCGTTGCTCACATCAAGCGAGCCGGCCACAGACGCTACCTTGAAAAAATCATTCAAGGAAATCGACAACCCCATTGCATCCGTCACACCCTTACAATTCACAAAGGGGAACCCCGATGGAGAGATAATATTCAAAGAGGATATAACACCTATATCTGTAGAAGAATTGCCTCCTAGCAACTTCTTTTTTAGCAAGAAAAGGAAGGTCGTGGTGAAGTAGGAAACATACCAAAGAGTGTGTGCAACAACTAAAAAATAAAAAAATTTAACAGATGGAGAAGTCTTGGAAGAGGAAGAATTCATCGATGAGATAGAAGGAACATTGGGGGCTTATGCAACATCCAACCAATATTCAGTTGGAACTTTGAAGCCACGGTTAAAACAAAAGAACCTGTTAATCAGCAAATTGCAGGCTCAAATAGCAACAGTGGAGGCGAATGCCAAGAATGAGGCAAACAAATATTTCGAGCAAGCCAGAGCAACTGATCAACAAGAAATAGAACAACTCAAATGCAGTCTTGAGTAGATGCGTCAGTCGACACAAATAAGCCAAACACGGGTAAATCAACAGGAGGAGTTAATAAAACAGCTTCAATCAAAATTAATTTATGCTGAGAGCCAGGTCATAGAGATAACGGTATTCCAATCCCAGGCCACAGAAATACAAAAGAAGGTAGAGGTAGCTCAACAGGATCTACCAGCTAAAGTAGAAACCGTCCTGAATCATTTTTAGACAATAGAACAAGTGCTAAAGGATATCTCCTTGAGAGAATGAGAAGATGGGGCAGCACGGGTTGTTTTCCAGGAGGCTGTTAAAGAAACAATGAAGGAAGGAATGGTCCTTAGTTCTAGGTTGTCCATTCCAGAGCAAACCAGAGGTAACATCTTGTTGAAGGCGTGGGAGCATAATTTATCCGAGAACAGAAAAAGGGATAAAGAGATGAGAGATGCTTGTGAAGAAACATTCGGCTTGATTAATGAAAATTTGTTAGATCTCGATAAAGAAAGTAGTGTTGGAACATTGGGAAAAATTGACATAGCCAAACATCTGCTAGATATCAAGGAAAATGTGGAAAAAGAACAAGTTGAATTATCCCAGATAAGGCAGGTCGATATTCCCCAAGTGGATAAATGGTTAATAAAACCAAGCTTACAATTATGGTCTATCATCACAGAAAATTGACAAGTAGGAAAAATATTGCCACAGTTAGCAAAAAATTGTTACACTTTCGAGGCAAACAACCAAACAGAACCTTCCAAGTTGATAGCCCAGTTGATAGAAAGGTGTGTCAATTGCATTGAGTAGGGGAAAGGGCAGAATTCTGGAGGAAAATAGTAACATATGTTTACTCCATCTTATTTTTGGAGCTAGAGAACAAAGAAAAGAAGATTCCCTGCCTGCATGGAGAGGTCAAGGGACAAGGAAGTGAAACGCTTCATTTTTCCATTTGTAACTGAAACTTTTAGAATGATTAGAATTCGAAGCGTTTTAATCTTGTATAAATATACATTTTGAAAATAGAACAAGGGGTTTTTTCCTTTGGCCGATTGTAACAGAGAAATTTTCTTTCGCCATAATTAATACAAAGGCAATTCAAAGACTCCAGATTCCGTCAAGACTGAGTTATGTGTTTCCTCTATTATTTTGCATCTAGTTTCATTTCTTATATACATCTTTGATGAATGCTTAGATTCAATTTAGTACAACCTCTACTGCGGTGATCGATTATTTTAGTCATCTAATCGTTTACATTTTTTCCTCTGTATCGGCTATCAGCAGGTACAAGACCTGTGAATTATTTAGATTTCTATATCTTATGCTTCATTAAAGTTTTTCTTGTCTATTTTCTTCTTCTGTCACAAGGTGAGATTCTTCCTTGATTGAAGCCTCACATTGTCAACAGCTTCATGTTTTCTTTGGTTTCATGCATGATGTTTCAAAGTTAACTCAATTACGAGAAAAGGCCTTTGGATTTGTTATACTATTAATTCGAATTTGGGATTTTTCTCGTATAATCTAAATTTGAAATAGCAACCTAAAAAACAACAAACCCTTTAAAACTTTGTTCCTTCATGACTGTGCCTATTGCAAGACAACCCAACATTGAACCCAATCTCTTGGATCAAACCAGCATCGCTTTAAACCTTTTTGATACCATCCTAAAAATTGCTACCAACCGGGTCGGAATTGAATGTTCATGGGCAGCCATTGAACAAGACATAAGCATTTAGGAACAATTGGAAGCTAGACAAAGACAAATTAGAAATTAGCCTTAGCTTCGTTTTCTAAAAGTTGTTTTCTTCCTTATATCATTTACCCTATTTTCGGATGCCTAGATTCTATACTTTATAGCCTTAAGTACAAATTCTCGAACAACACCAGGCACTCCGGGTCTTCAGGCTTTGGGCGTTTCGACGCTGAAGGTCTCAATTCCTCTGAATAATCGAATGGTCGAATAACAGTCTTATTCGAAAGATCGACGGTCCTCGTTTATTTGAGATCATCGATCCTCGTTGATTTGAGATCAACGGTCCGCAAATACTTTAGGACTTCGGGTGATATGCCTTTCTTACATGCTGCTGCAAAGATCAAGGATCCTCGTTGATTTGAGATCAACGGTCCACAAATACTTCGAGACTTCGGGTGATATGCCTTTCTTACCTGTTGCTACAAAGATCAACGATCCTCGTTGATTTGAGATCAACGGTCCACAAATACTTCGGGACTTCGAGTGATATGTCTTTCTTACCTGCTGTTGCAAAGATCAATGATCGTTAGGCGTTAGCAAACGAACAGCCAAGATCTTCGAAACTTCAACGTTTGAGAGTTTTCATTTGCTAATACGCGCAATCCTCTGGAGTGTCGAATCTTTGAAGTGTGAGATATTCCTCCACGTGGCCTTTTGATTTGGACGGTGGAGATTTGCTTTGGGAGTTCGGGCTTCGGGAGTTTTCGTCTGCTTGCTCAAGCAATCCTCTGAAGTGTTAACCTTCCGAACTGAATGATCTGTCGACGCGTGTCCATGGCCTTCAAGGGCTCAGATTTACTTCAGGACTTCGAGTAGATCTCGCTCCGCAATACCTTCCAGAGTGCTAAGTCTCCGAAGTGAGGAATTTGGCGCTACATTTCCTCGTTGATGGACGGTCCAGATGAACTCTGGGCTTCGGGCCTTCAGGAGTTCTAGCTTCTCGTATCTGTCTTTCTTCCGAAGTGATTATCGCCGAAGTGTAGGATCTCCTGCCATGTGTCCACTTCAATCAACGATCTGGATCTACTTCGGCTCTTCAAAGCTTCGTGAGTCTTTTACTCCTCAGCTTCTTCTTGTTTCCTCCCAGAGTGCGAGATCGCCTGACGCGTGTCACTTGCTTGAAGATCAACGACCACGAGTGATTGCGGAGACTCAACTCGCTCACTCTTTAATCTCCTTGTCGATCTCCGCATAGCGAAGATGCTTGTCCCTAGTGGGATCAATATTCATCGTTGATTTGTTGATCTGACAAGATCAACGATCTTGAGAAATTGCGGGCTCACAACTTGCTCACACCTTAATTTCCTCTCCTATCCCTACAATGCGAAGATGCTCGTTCGTAGCGGGATCGATATCTGTCATTGATCTGTTGATCTGGCAAGATTAACGATCTTGAGCGATTGCGGGCTCACAACTTTCTCATGCTTTAATTTCATTTCTGATCCTCGCAATGCCTCCCCACCGTCGATCTCTCTCCAATGAGATATGACGGTCTTGACTTGATATTTGCTTGATCTGGCGGTTGATCTTACTCTCGCTCAGATCTTACGGCTAAGAAAAAATTATCTTTACCTCCGGGCTCGTCGTCCTTTCTGAGCTTGATCAATGGCTCATATTTGTTCACAGGGTCGATCTTACAGCTGATCTTGCTTCTCCTTTGTTGCTTCTGCAAAATTTTATCTTAAGAAATAATTTCACGAATCTTTCACGAATTCTTTAAATGCTCTTGTAATATTTAATTGTTCTCTACTTTCTGTAGTTCTGCTTCCTCGCACTTGTTGTCTGCAATGATCTTTTGAGTGTCTGTGGACTGCAAACTGCTCTCCAAGCTCTGTGAAGAATCTTGCATCTCGTGCTCTCGTCTGCGAGACAATGTAAGCTCTGCGCTCTTCTTCTTATGATCGGGCTGCTCTCCAAACATTGTGAAGAGGCTTACATCCTAAGCTCTGATACCATGACAAAATGATAAGCAAAGAAGATAATACAGAGAAGACAAAATTTAAACAGAAATGAGCAGAGCGCATAGCGTCGAGTATGCTCATTAAGGGAAAAGAGTTGAGCTAAATAGGTTCGATCAAATCAAGAAACGAAACAATAAATCCTAACTAACTCGTACAGTTGGCCATGATAGTTGGCAGTGTACATTTAGATACTATTGAGGTTACAAATATAATTAACAAAAGATACGTAAAACAAACATTGGAAAGAGAAATTATCAACAAGTACTTTCTTTAAAAGAAAAACTCTTTTATTAAATAAAAAAAAAGGAGGCAGTTCTAATCGGTTCGAGCCCGTATGGGCTTGAGTTCGTTTAAGATCAAAACGTCCCGAACTACTCAATTGTCCACCAACTGATATAAAAAAAAGGCAGCGTACAACCAACCAAGGAGGAAAATCATGAGAGGTATGCTAGGAGCAAGAGAGAGAAACCTGTAAATCTTTTCATCATTCATACTTTGCATATTTTCTCCAGGGGATTTGATGGGTCGCTAATAACAGGAGTGGCTTGTAGAGTAGCAAGAGGAGCTTGGCAAATGGAAATTGATGGCATCTTTGAGGTAACTTGTTCATTTGTTTGAGTTTGTTGTGTTGTGCTTATGTTCTCATGGCTAACCAGTTTTCTCATATGCGGATGATTACCTTAAAGCTTCACTATTCACATTCAAGCATGTCTGATCTTCTTTGTTAAATTACTTTTGTACTTGGCTATTTTAGTGTGAGGCGGATAATCACCTAAATAGTTAGAGTTTCACTCAGGGTCCAGGTCTTCACAGAGGCCTGAAAACTTAAAAGGATCTAAGGAAATATGTAAATATTTCATCAATAAAGATCATCTTTGGCTCTTATATTGTTTCTAATTTATTTTCTTATCTAGTTCATTTTAATTTTCAATCTTTTACATGTATATTATTTTCTTTATTTACCATCTTTATTTGCTATTGTTTTATTTTTTTAATAAGAATATTTTAAAGACAATGAAATAAACAAAACATAAGTCACAATGAATATCATTATTGATTGTTATGTTTATTTCTTTAACTTTTAAATTTGTTTAAATTGTCTTTAATAATATTTTGTATTATATTTATGCACTAACTTAATTTATTAATCTTTTAACACTTATATATATATATATTACTAATTTACTTTTAACCTTCTAGTTATTACTTAAAGTTAGAAAAGCATAAAATGCATTAAAAATTAAATATTAAAAAATACAAGGCAAAAGGAATTCATGCTTGGACTTTAGGTTAGAGGAGATTTAGCCTAGGGACTAATGTGTTTTTTTGTTGGGGCTCTAAACCCAGGGTGACATTCTCGTCTCTTCCCGCCTAGCCCCATGGGAGGTTGAGATGTTGGTGTTGAGAACTCTCTAGTCCCTCGACATCAACAACATCTTCCACCAAGTCTATCATAATTGTTGTTGGATAAATTACTTTTCAAAATTGCTAGGAGTAAAAGGTCTTACACCCTCTTAAATTTACATTGTTGGATTTGCTTGCTCTAGAGAGTAAATGGGCTTACATCCCTAGAGAAGTAGTAATCCAACTCTTACACCCAAGACTCCATAACCCAATAGACTAGGCACTCATTTACTTGCATTAGAGAAATAAAATCATTGCATTGAAATACATGAATTTACATGATATTGCAATTGTTCAAATTGGATTATTTTCTACATGTTATAAGCATTCATGTGCCCTAAATGCATCCTCTTTTAGTCGAGTTTTCTACTAAAATAAATTTGATGCTACAACCATTAAGGCTGCAACAAAACTCATTTTCTTTTATCTGTTACTCACTTTTCAACTGCTGAAATTTACTTGTGAACCAGGATTATTGTTCTACTACTCATTGGCTATCTTTTTTACGGTTTACTTGTTTATTTTTGTGGTTGGAACTTGTTGCTATAGCATTTGTTTCCTACAACCACTTGGTTGTTATAATACTTACTGATAATACTTGACAAACAACTCTAAAAACCATCTAAAGTCTCACTCTTTCCAGTGGAAGTTTGACTAATTGTTGTTAGCTTAGTTTCCATCATCTTATACTTTATTTTAGTGATTTAATTTGCAGCTATTGGTAATTGTTTCTTGTTGATTTGTACATGTATATACTGCTGCAATTTGGGACAGCAAACTTATCTTATTGATCCCCTTAATACACGGCTTGGTTTATGCTCATTTGTTTTGTTCTAGGTAGGGCTAACGTTGTTTTGCAGGTCTACAACATTTGGCAACCATTTACCCTCATTCAAGACCCTTTTCCAAGCCATCATTCCACTTCAATATTGACCTATAGGGGTTTCA